>JABFOX010002020.1:0-11990 GCA_022817665.1 Axea sp. ZL-2020 | reverse complement strand
ACTTTTAATCAAATAATAATACTGTTGAAAAAATGAATGATAAAATATAGAATGTTGTTTAAAAGAATAAAATTACATGTTATATAATAATATTATTTAATATTATGTACATAAAATTTGTTTTAGTCAAAGACAACTGGTTGGTAAATGGCTTATTTGAAAATTATCTGTATACAAATTCTCCACGAGCTATTGATGTTTTGGTCGGAGTACGTGAACCACATGATAAATATCTTCTAGATAGACTTGCAGAATCTTTAGCTAAGCCAGGAAGTCATGAACAACGGGAAAGATGTATTGCTTTTCTGAGCCATGTTGCAAGACAACAACCTACATGGTTGCACAAATTGTCAGGACACCAACTATTTAAAGAGTTGTTAAAATTGTTAAAAGTAATAATAATTTCAAATTTTGAAAGTTTAATTATCATTAAAAGAAAAATATTTAATTTGAAATAAAAAACTGTTATTGATGTTTAATACAATTAATTTACAGGTTGAGGGAAACATGATATCTTTAATGGGAGCATTATTGCTTTTGGTAACATTACTGCCTATGTTGCCAGCAACTTTGGGGCCATTTCTTAATGATATATTCGAGGTTTATGGTCGACTCACCAATCTTCATTATTATCAATCATCCGCCATTTCTCCATCAATGATTAATAATACCAATGCTTCATCTAATATGCTTGAAATAGAACAAGTATATCTTTTACATTTACAGGTCAGTTTTTATGCCAAATTTTTGATGATTTGTATCTACTCATTTTTCTGATCTTTTATATTTTAATATGTATTTAATATATTGGTTTAGTGTGTTATATATTTATATAAATTTAATAACAACAAAAATATATTTAATTACTGTCTAATTTTAAATAAGTATTTACAAATTTTATTTTTGATTTAAACTTATTAATATTTATTTATTAATAAGAGCACTTTTTATTACAAATAATATTTATATAAATAAAAAATTTGAATTTAAAACTGTTTAATGATAACATTAATTATAATTATAGTAAAAATGTTTAATAATATAAAGTTTCTATATTTCAAGTATTACAGTAAAATATATAAATTAAAACAAATACTTATTATTTAAAATATAATTGATAATTAACAAGTTACATAATAATAATGATATACCACTTTTATATTTTCAGATTGCACTAAACAGTCTGTTTCATAGATTGTATGCTATGTATCCATGTAATTTTATTTCATATTTAAAGCAACAATATTCTCAAAAAGATCAAAATCTAATTTTTAAGCATACTATCAAGCCTATGTTAGATTCTGTACGCATGCATCCATCGCTTATTACAATGACAAAAGATGCTGAAATAGCACCAGCTAGGTATTTTAAATAAGTTTTTGTTCATTTTTCTGTTTAATAATTTTTTTGCTTTCTTTCTTATCTATTTTGATTTACTTATTTATTTACTCCTTTGCTTTTATTATTTTTTTTAGGTGGAAAAAAATACAACACCATGATATTGTAGCCGAATGTGAAAAGTTTATGTTAGAAAGAAATCACAGAGAGGAAGTAGTAACACCTCATGCTCCTCCTAGATATTTTACTCCTATTCCAGGTAAATTTTAATTTATCAAATACAAAATATCAGTTTTTATCAACATAATTAATAAATTATGTATTAAGAAATGCTGCAATATATTGAATTAATCATCATTCACTATTCATTTAAGATCACACATTTTCTCAAAATACACCAACGCCATCAGCACCATAAGATGATGAAGATGTTTCATGGGCACCAAGTATGGTAGTATCACCACATAGTCCTCTACCTTTGAATACCGCGCCCGAATCGCGTTCAACACCTTCTACACCAAATACAAACAGATCTCGTACATCACCTCCTGAAGCCGCTGTGGAAGCAACCCCAGAAACAACGCCAGTAAAAGTAATTTCTCGAATTATTATTTTAACAATTCATTATATTTTGATTTCGATTAGTGAATTTAAAAGTTTAGAATAATAGTCTTTTACATTGATACATAAATTAATTTGTTTAAATAAATATATATTAAAATAATAATATCTGAATTAAATTATTTTACTATATTGTACAATAATCTCATAAATGAAATTATCGTTTAATTTTTTCATGTATTGAAATCGAATTTTATCTAGGACTTACGGACGGCCTCGCAAAGACAAGTTTCTTTAAGTTCCAATGCTGTACGTGCACTGAGTACTTTTGGGAATGGTGCTCTCGGTGTCAGCTCGCGTCCAACTACACCAGTACCTGAAACAAGTCATGCAATTGTTACTCAAAAGTTGAGCAAAATCATGTCTGATCGACAAAGTTTGAATATACTTCGTCAGAAGTCGTCATTAGGTACAACTGATGACGATGATAAAGCATCTAATAATGAAGAGTTGGTTTCACCATTACCCCACCAAAATGGAAAAAATGATTTCTCATGTCAAGAAGATCAAGAGGTAAATTTAAATATTATTAATATTTAAAATAAAATTATAAACATATTCTTTAAACGCCAAATTATAAAATAATATATGCATTACAATGGTTTTAACGTTTGATTAAAAATATTATGTAAAAATGATTTAAATTAATTAATTAACTCAAACATTTTATTAAATAAAGATATTAAATAAAAATTAAATTTGTATTTTTCCAGATCGTGGCAATCGTGAGCGCTCAAAACGATAAAAAGAGCCTTCGAAATTTACAACGTGAGTTTCAAACCATAGAAAGTTTATCGAAACAAATTCGACGAATTCGATTCAATTCAAAATGCTTACGAACAATGCCATCTACATTTTCAAAAGTATAGTATTTTTTCTAATGTAACGTTTCAGTTGATAAAACTGAATATTAATTTTTAAATTTATTTATTATTTATGTAAATTTCGAATGATATATTTCTAGATGCGTCGCAGAAGTAAATCTTGTTCGGATCTGAGTAAAACAGAACTTATTTTCGAGAAAGGATGTGCGATTACCAAAGCACGAGAAAACCAAAAAGACACGAAGGATAGGAAAATATGTATGGAGGACGTAGAAACTCAGACAATCAGTTTGCAAAGCGATAATGGGGCCAATACAGATAGTGGTAAAATTTCAAGACAAAGTTCGGATAGTCGAATGACACCAACAGCTTTTCTAGATAAATATATTGAAAGTTGTGTACGAGCTAACAGTTCTGATGGAATTTATAAATTTAGTGCGTATATTTTAGTTTAATTTTTTATTTTATTTAATATAAATTTTTATAATAATTTTCTTATTTATGATGAATACTTTTAACAAAGGGTGTTATTTATTAATTAAACATATTAATTTTTATTAAAATAAAACGCTAGATTTATTATTTATTTTTGATTTGAATGAATCAAATTTAATTCTTTTTTAATTGAAAAGTAATTCTTTTGAACTTTTAATAAATTTAAAGTAATTCTTTTAATTCTTACTTTTTCTACTAATACAAGTAAATGTTTATTTTTTAATATAAAAAATACCTAAAATGAATACAATATTTCTCAGATATTGTTATTAGTCCTGTGTATATATAGTTTGACATATTTTGCTTTAAAATTATTTTTATAATCTTTTTACATTAACAGAAAATAGACAGAAACACACAAAACCTAAAAAAGGATCAGAAGAAGCAGATTCGAATGAAGATTTTCAAGAAGAAGATAATCCCGATTTAAATTGTGTTTATCAGCATTTGCAGCTAATGCAGATGCAATTACAATTCGAAAGACAAAGAAGAGAAGTGCATGCGGAAAGAAATAGAAGATTATTAGGAAAATTGCGTGATTCACGAGCTCTTGAGGAACACACGAATGCTTTAGTATGACATTGTTTTATTTGAAAAATATTACATTATTCTCTTCAGATGATTAAATTTATAAATACATTTTGCAGACAAATCGTATTAAAATGTTGGAAAAAGAAATTGAAAATTTGAAAGTAGATGTAGAAAGAACCAAAAAAGAATCACAAAATACAGAAGAAAAACATTCGGAAGCTCTTAGATACTGGCAAAAACAGGTGTGATAATTGTAATTGTCATGTGGAATTTATTTTTTATGCAAATTTATGCAATTTTGTGCTATTTTTTTTACCGAAATAATAGGGATATAAATTTGGAAAATTTGAAAATTATTATTATAAAAACACGATTAAATAACAGATGATTTTGATATATTTATTTACTTTGAGTTGATTTGCAATTTAAGGATTACGTTCATAGTAATGAAAATTGAATATTTCTTTTATTTTCTAGTGTGTGGAAGAACAGAAACAGAATAAATTATTAAGTGACCAAGTGGAGGCGCTCAGAATAGAGTTAAAAAATGAACAAAAGAAAACAATGGACAGTGAGAAGCAAGTAAACACTGCTGAGGCAGCCCTGTGCGAAGCAGCGCATCAATTAAAAAGTGCTTTAAAAGCAGCTAGTCAAGCTGAGGAAATCAAACGAGTGTTGGATTCAGTACAGAAAAAGTACCTTCTTCTTGGAGAGGTAATTTAGTTAACTTGTACTCGTCAGTATATATTAAAATCGCAAATAACATTTTAGAAAATAATATTATATATCTATTTTTATTTCAGATTCAAACAAAAATGCAAGAACGCACAATTGGTCCGATTCATATGGGACGAACGGAAAGTTCGCTTATTCAAAGAGCGTATTCAGAAGAATTATCAAGTAAGATATTTTTATATTATTAATATATATAGAGAGAAAGAGAGATTATTAAAGTATTTAAATATATTGCTTTATTATTATATTAATAATTGCATATACAATTATATTAATACTACAGTATTTATTATTCAAACTATATTTCATAAGAATTTGTGGTAAAATAAAGCTCAAACATTTTTGTAAATTAACTATTGATTTTTTTAATCTGATAACAATATTGTTTAAAATATATTTCATCGCATTAAATTGTAATAATATTAAAACACCATTTTCAAATTATTTCTGAATTCATTTACATAACAATATCTGACTAAAACTATTATTTCGTAGGTCTACGAAAGCAATTAGAAACGCAAACCAAGAAAATTGAAGCTCTAAAAAGTCGTTTAGTTGAAATAGAAAATCGTGATGCTCGTAAAGAAGTTCAATTAATTGAAGAACAGCGCCATTTACAGGAGGTGAAAGAACGTCACGAAGCAGAACTTGCGGCTGTCGAATCGAAATATATGGCTCAGATGCAAATCAATTTATTTCTCGAAAGTCGTATCCTCGAGTTGTACGGCACATTGGAAGTCGCGACAAGTCGCCGGGGTGCTAGTTCTACAGCGATCAACCTCGCATCATCGGCGTCGTCTCCTAAGGAAAGATCGCCACCTCTCTCTGTAAGTCTCGCATCTTCGAGTGAGGGTAGTCTTGTTTACATGCAATCCGCCGCTACACCCGGTATTGTTATGAACGATTGCTGTAACACCACCGGCGAGATTTCGAATTTACAAGCTATCGTCGAGCCTAATCAACAAGTTACTTCGTCTGATTCATTTTGAATTGTTTCTATTGCAATCTTGTTATCATGTTCACTTAAAGCAATTGTGGAAATTGCAATTCTAATTGAGGATTGTTTTAATTATTACAATGTAATTGCAGCGTTACCTCGGAAGGGATTTTATTTGATACTTAATTTGAAAGATTTATTTATAGGTTTATAATTAAATCAGTTTTATCTAAAAATATCAATCAATAATTGTAATTACATTTATAATCAAATTGTTAAATTGAGTATCTAAAAAAGGTTTGTTAAAATGTTTGCAAAGCGATATTTTGTAATTTACTAAGACGCGTATTCATTGTTTCTTTTGTTTCGATTATATGGTGTCTTTTAATTGTAATAATGCGTTTACTTAAAACATATATACTTTTATGTCTAAATTCGCCTAATGATTTATATCTAATGCTTATATTTCATACACCTGGAAGTGTTGAAATGAATGAATTTCTTTATAATTGTACAAGATGTTATAAATATGTTACTGTTACTATTATTATTATTCAGTAGTATCAAATTAATGTGTCATTATCATTCGAATGCACAACATTTACACAACTGTCAATAACGATTTATTTATTTTTATTTTTGGAATTAATATAGGTGAATAAATCTACTTTCGAATAGTGCTCCTATGCAATTAATTAATTCAGCATATTTCGAATTATATCATAAATATTATAAAAGTTAGTTTAATCAAAAAATTGCCTTTGAAGTTGAATATGTTTATTTAATATACCATTGGTAACTTTAAATGAAAAAAAAAGGAAATTTTGTTATTTAATAAATTAAATATAATTCTTTAATAATGAACTTTTAAATTGTATATGAGTTGATAAAATTATTTCACAAAATGTATTATTATAATATGCGTACCATTAATAATGTTAAATTATAAACATTTTTTATACACGTAATTTGTTCTTCCTTAAATATCATAATTATCATTTTTAACATTTAAAATTGACAATTAATCTTTTGAGTGGAAAGGGTGGGAGAATTCTTGTTTTGCTTTTGGAAGAGTTGATATTCTCTGAGATACAATTAATTATTTTGAATAGGAATGTATTATTTGTTTCTGCAACTTGTAGAGAAATACTATTTAATATATCATCATTAAAGTAAATTTATTATATTTAACTGTTTGCTTTTGTTTATACGGCAATGTTTAATTTAACGAATAATATTATCGATTAAATGAAATGTAATGATAAACGATGTGAAGTTGAATCTAATATTAAAAGACTGAAAAAATGAAAAATAAATATTTGTGACATCATAAGGGTGAACATGGTAATTTTTGCATCAAAATAGAATGTCCGTGTGAAATTGTAGGTAATTTAATGATTAATCCTTATCAATTAATTTGCTAAAAAGATAATTTATAACATTGCTAAATAAAATTAGTTTTATTTGTTGTGCAATAATTTTACAATTATGTACATTTGAACTCAATCAAATTGTCAAATCGCGTGAAATTCGTTTTACTATATTGTTTTTTTCATATTACTATTCTGCATTTTAGCAAAGAATTAATTGTATTTTCACTCATATGTTTGTAAATATTACACAAGTAATGTTATTACGATTTCAACCCATCCTTAATAAATAGGTAAATAATTGTAATAAAATAATAATCATACTAAAAAAAAGTGTCTGAGTATTTTTTATGAACAATGTGAAAACTGAACAATAGTCAGAATGTAAATAATTTTTGACTAATGAAACCTTTGAATAAATAAAATAATCTTATTATCACATCGTTGCTGTATTACTTATTTAGGGTTTGTAATATTTTCAATTGGTCATTTGCATTATAATTTAACGTCAAAACTAGTAGAGTTCGTGTAATTAATTTAAAGCGCATCAATTAATTGAATTTCTGAAATTGTAAATATATATACTGATTGATGAAAATTGAAATTTCCGATATTTGGTGCACAGGAAATGTTGATTAATCGATGATAGAACGAATCAACAAATATAAAATTATGTAAAAACAATGTGATTTTAATTGTTTCATTTAATTGGAATTTAATCTAATTTCCTTTTGACGTAATTATTTTTTAAGGCGCCAAGTTGAAGAAATGAACTCAAGTTGAATGAAACATGCGTGTCAGTTTACCAAATTTTAATGAAGTAATTTGCATTCTTCATTTTTTTACTGTGCAGATAATAACAGAACGTGAAGGTTTTGAAGCCCGAATCAGCGTTGTTTCAAATTTAATGCATACGTTGAAAATAGATTATAACCGCACGATAATCCAATAGTAAATCAATTTGATTAATTTAATTAAGATTAATTAAATTCTCTACTATCTACGGGTCATTTAACAGAAACGTATGGAACTAGACTCAAATGATGTATCATAATATTCTGTTTAATAAATGTATTAAGCATCGCGCTGTGTATTCGTTCGGTATATTTTTTGTGCAGTTTTTTTAATTAGGATTGTAAATTTATACGCATGCACAAGTGACGCGAGTGTTTATAGTATTTGTGTAACGCGAGTGTCGATTGTGCGCGATATCCGTTTTGTGTAACGTTACAATTGGAATCGCCGAACAAAGCGGCCACCTCGCTTTAATCGTTATTGCGTCATTTTTTGCTTTTATGCTCTTCTTTGCTTTTTTACTCTTCTTTGTTTTTCGCATTTTTTTCGATCGACATCTGTTTAGTTCTTGGTCAATTGTAATGGAGTCTGGACACTTTGGCAGGCTTGGTGTGCAAGCTTTACGTGGAACAAACAATAAAGGATGGAATATTCGCTTTAGCAACACTATTTTTTTATTGTTTTATCAAATATTAAGAGGTAAGCTTTTATGCATTGCTTTGGATCAATACAAAATACTTTGTTCAATTATATTATTAAAATTAATGACAAAATAAATAACGCAATTAATGTTTTTGAGACAAGTAGATAATTGAAAAATAATGATCAAAGAGAAATAATAAGAAATAATGAAGAGAGTAACTGTGGAAATTAATTATTTATAAATTTTTAATTTATTTTACATAAGGAATTATGTTTTCATATTTTTCTTTTGCAAGTATTATAAAAGCTTAAGAAATATATAATAATACGTTAAATAAATATATTATATATTGACAAAATAAATTTATGAAATATGACTGCGATTTAACGTGCAATATTTATACGCGATATTATTTATATAATTAAGTCTTTCAAGTGCTTTTATATGAAGAACAATTATGGATTTATATTTGTTATCAAAGAAACCAATGAATTGAAAAAAATTTTAATTATACTGCTATTTACGAAACATTGTTATAAAATGAAGTAACGTCTGTTTTTATTTTAGTGCTGATCTTTGTTGCATTTATATTTTTTATTTGGATTTATTTATTTTCATTATAATACGTGTACAATGTACGTACTAATTGTAATTAATAAGATTATATATTATAAAATCGTAGTATTCATTGACTTATTTGAATGTTTATTTGCTATTATTTTATATTATTTATTTATTATTGTTAATGATGGTATAAGCATAATATGAACTTTACAAAAAATAATAGCTTCAAATAATAGTTTTTTTAATCTTTTGGTCGAAAAGAAACTGATAAAAAGTTGTAGACAATTTTTTGTCGATAATTTTTTTCTGTTACCAGACTTTAGGCATCTATAATCACCGTTTGATAAAACTGTGCGTGTGTGTGTGTTTATATGTAAGAACTATGTCGGAGATATATCTAGTTTATATACTTCTGAGTTTTCTGAGAATAGTATTTTATAGACACAAAAACTTGTCAACATTGTGAAATGTTCTCATAATAATTAGTATATACAAGTTTCGTGTTATTTCGAGCAGAGTCTCAAAAATAATGTTGAATATTTGCTATATTTAAGAGTTATTTCAGAGATATACCTAGTTTATACGCTTCTGAGTTTTGTGTTAGTTGGAGGTATTAGTTTTGATATAAAATAAATGCAAGTGTGCGTTTAGGACTCCACAGACTGACCTGCTTCTAAAATAATGGCATTATGCTTTGAAATAACATTTATATATAAACAGGTGAACAACATTTATGTATATATATATATAAATTTTGAATTAACACGACATTTTATAAATATAATTTTGATTAAAAAGTTTGGCGAATCGAATTACTGCTCAAAAGTCTTCAATGAGGTCTGAATATTATCACGAACACATGCTAATTTTCTAAATAAACAAAGATCTAAATGTATGTTATAAATAAAATAAACCATATCTTTTGTTACAATTTTTTAATCTATGTCACAAAACATTTTGAGTTTATTTCAACAATTTTGTTCAAATTATGTTTAATTAAAAGTTATGATAGTTTAATGTTACCATTAACACCATTAAATCAAGAGAGAAATGTTAAGAAATTTAAACAGAGTTCACTCTCGATCTAATGGTGACAAATGGTAACTTTAAACTATTATAATTTTTACTTAGAGGATAATTAAAAAAAATATTCAAAATAAATTCGATATATTTTGTCACGTAGAATTCAAATTTGTGTTAAAAAATCGGAATTTTTATTGATGATTTCAAAGCTATCCTCGCTCCATTCTAAGTAGGCGTTTCAACGGAGATGAAATAATTTTTTTAATTTATTACGATTTGCTGGGTTAAAATCGATACCCTATGTATTAAAAACATTAATACTTTATATGAAGATATTCTATTAACTAAATAAATTAGAGATGTTTGGGAAATACAATAAAGTGTATCTGTGAATAATGACGAAGTTCGCTAATATAGTTGAATATATAATTATAATTTTATATGTGTAATTATATATTTTCAATTATATATTTAAAACATAGTTTTAAGTTTTTAAGAAGATAAACTTAATGAAGTTTAAACTTCAATGTAACTTAACCTTAAAATATATTATTACAATATTGTTAAAGTATTAAGTCATAATCTTGTGTTTTAATGCGATCTGCAAGCAAGAAAACATTGTAAGTTTTTTTAGAAATTTGAAATATTTTTGTATTGTAGTTGAGGAATTACAATAATAGGTAAGTAGTTTGCGGAACGGAAAATACGTTATAGGGAGTTTAAATGAACTAAATTTGTACGATAAAAAGTAACCACAAAAGTGGGCAGTTTTCTTATATGTCGAAACGGTGCATAAAGTTGAATTTAACTTGATAGAACGATGACTTAGTAACTTTATGAGTTAAGTAGTGAAAGAACATAAGATTAATAAGATCCTTTTATGGGATACTGTTTGCAAATTTGAGTTTAGAAGTGGAAAAGACGTGATCGAATTCACCGTCTTATTAGATTTAAGCATGAAATTTCTCAAAACTGCATGTTTCATAGATTCAATGATTTTGGTTTTACATATGGAACAATTAATCAAACAATTGAAACCAATTATGTAGTAAAAATAGTAACCATTTATACCAATAATATCCCAATATTTAAGCTTTATCAATAATTTCTGTGATATTAGGGTGGAAACAGCCTTGAATGGAACGGTAAATAAAAGTGGCTTCTGTGGTCACTTTTTTTTAGAGGCCCTTAAAAAAAGGGACCTCTGTGGAAATGTGCACGCAGAAAATAATTATTAAAAATAATAAATACGCAGAATAACAGTTATTTCAACGGGCAACATAACTGTTATATTCAACATAACTAAAACGGTATAAAGAGAAATAACCAATTAAGTCATTAAAATACTAAAAACAACAAAGTTTGTTAAACGAAATATACTAAGAAACTCGATCAAAGGTTGTAACATATTTTAGTATGCATATTGCTTTAAAAATTTAATCAAAACTAGAGAAAACGTCATCATTAAAGATCATGCATGATGAAAGAAGTAGAACTAATGAGTGACTATATTTTCAAACAGTTTGGGAATAATACTAAAGATGTCTATCGACGGATAATTCATAATTTCACTTGTAACACCCGATTTAAAAGTTGAATGCGGTTTAAAATAGTGATGAAACATTCTGGATAGTGGACATTAATATATGCATTGTAATGATTAAAAATTAGAGTAGTATATAATGCCTAAAGTTGGATAAAATGAAATGTTCGCTGAGCAAATGCTATAAAGAGAATAAATAAGAAAAGTTATTATGTCTAAATAGACTTTCTATTAATTTGAATCTACTTATATATTTTTGAAATGTTAAGCTTTAACCGACATTGTAGTAAATGCATATTGCGGAGCATATAAAGTTTAAGTTGACATTTACTACCGTGTATGTGTTTCATGCAAGGATTTGACTCATGGTATTAGTAGCTTACGACAATTATTTCGGAATCCAAAAGTGTTACATTTGCCTCTGACTTAGCTTGAGCATTTATTTCTCACGAGCTTTGATATGTTTGTCCTCTCACTGTACAGGAGTTTCAAATATTACATATTAAGCGTGAGTGCGTAACTTCGACGAAAACGATTTATAGTGTTAGAAATTATTTATATGTACCTGTAG
>JABFOX010002019.1:0-11992 GCA_022817665.1 Axea sp. ZL-2020 | reverse complement strand
TATAACTTATTGATTATTAAAACTAATTGAACCATTTAGATGTCTAAAAAAATGAAAGTTTATGCCCATTAGATGAACAGTAATGTCAACAGTTAGTTAAAATTAACGATTAAGAAATAATAAACATATAACTTATTGTTATTATAATTATTAATCATTATCATCATTACAATTATTAATAAGAATTTGGGTAACTGTGCAGTAATATCCCTCCCCAACATGAAGTGTTACTATAAGAAACCGACCCAGTTTTCAACCCTGATTATACAAGTCTAACTTTGCGAAGGAAATTAACTTTTCTCGAAATAACCGTGCTTTTTGGTCCAGGATACGCAGCATCCGAGATGCGTATATCTGCCCACAATATGAGATATTAATATATGAAACCGAGGAAAGATATTGTGAACCGTTAATGATTTTTGCACAATTCTTGCGGATTCGTAACCGGCTTCGAAATCTCAGAAACCATTGATACGGGATCAAAATTATCCAAAACGTAAAACATAATGTTAATAATATTTTTATACTGTATTTTAGTCCGTATTTTTGTTGCAAAAACTAATTATTATTGATATAAAAACAAACGTTAATTTATTATTCTAATAAAATTTATTGTTACACAATGAATCTGACGAATAATTTTTTTGAGACATTTATGAATTAAAATGGTATAAATAAAATATTATTTCTTCTATAAAATCTGTTTCTTTTGCAGAAATATCTAGTTTCTGTTTAGTTATGATTTAGTAATTTAATTAAATATATTAACTTAAGTATTATACAAAATCAATGCTTTCTTTTTAATAACGAAAAATTTTTTTCTTAAATTTCAACTCTCAGTGTAAATTAGATATACTAATTTCTATAACTTGCAATATATCTAAGTTAAAGATCCAAATATATAATGTGTAATTTTCAAATAACACAAAATAAGTTAAAACTTACTTGTTATTACGACTTTCAAATGAAAGATCTATGTATAATTACATAGTTTATGTCAAGTTGCTTTCATTTCTGTGTGAAACTTACTCTTCTGTTGTCGGAACGAATATTAGTTGAAATGAATTACTATTTCAGTCGTTACAGCAACGAGAATTATTCTTTATCCGTATATCCAGGAATATTTTCATTGCAATAATGAAAAATTTGTTACCTCGTGAATTTTAATTTTATTTTGTGTTGTCTTTTTTATGTAAAATTATATGTAAGAAAACTATGCATATAAATAGAAACGAAATAAAGTAAAGGATAACATCTAAATAATTAAATTGGCTTTTCAATTTCAAGTTGACTAACAACATTTTAATCTATTGTAAAAACATTCAAAATGTCGAATTTCTAGTACTACATTTGAATATGATTATTTATAGTTTTCTTTACGTCTTGATGTCATATTTGATAAATACCACCGCTGCGTAATAGTATTGAAAATTTTGCTAATGTTTATATTTATATAATTTCATGTGCTAAGGAGAAATATTTTTAAGCGAATACGTACAAGTATATCAAGTATATATTTTATTTAATTTCAGTTAAAATTAATCCATTTTAAGTAACACTAAAAAATAAAGAGAATGGAAAACATTTTTTCTGGTTATGTAATCCTGTGAGTACAAAACAGGATTTCAACAGCTTTTTCCATCTAATTTTGTTTACTCCAAATTGGAGTCGCGTACAATTACCATCAAAATTCTGTCAAATTTCTTATAGGAAACAAAATTGAAACAAAGTTATAATTCCATGTTCAAAAAATACGTCATGCAAGTTGCACCTCGTATCATTTAATTTTTTCAGAATACTTTTCATTTTTATATTTTTAAGTATAATTTGTAATTTTATGTATATATGTCTATATAAATAACTATAAAATTTTTAACTTAATAAAACTTGTAAACTAATCTCGAAAATTTATAGAATTCCTTAATATAACGTGAGGAGAAAACAGTATAAAAATGACTCGATTATTTTTTTTTGTTGATGAATTTTTGTCCCTATTACGGTGTAAACTGATTTGTTAACGTTCGCTTATAATAATGCATCGGGTGGTGCAATAAAATTCTTTTCGGTAAAATATATAACAGTTCTTAGTGTACTTGATACTTTGCAAATATATTTTGATATCCAAATGATAATCGTAGAAATCAGCTGTGCATCAGTAAATAAGAAATGTGATTCATACATAAAACTTCTGTTTTAAAAAAGGTGCATGAATATTTATAATATCTATGATTCTTCAATATAAAAATTTTCTCAGTTCATGGTAACTTCAAAATACGTGATAATCCGCTGATGAAAGGTCGGGGCTAAATCGAGAATGCGACATCCCTTTCCAATCAAGATCCAGTAATTTCGTACGTGTTGTTACGGATGTACGAGGCCTCGCATTGTCGTCGTAGAATACGGTTCCTTTGCGATTTGCCAATTCTCACCTTTTCTCTTTGATTGCTTCCTCCAGTTTTATATGTTGTTGGCAATAAGCATCTGAGTTAAAATCGTTCGATTGCTTGGAAGCAGCTCAAAATACACAGCACCTTATGTAATCCCACGAAATTAACACAATTATTTTTTTTGGTGCAATTCAACTTCCGATGTGGTTTATACTCGTTTATCGTCCTAATACTGATCTTCAAGATCCTAATCTATATCTCCTAAATTTAAAAATTTAATTCATTTTACTTTAAACGATTTATTTTTCACCAGTGATAATTCATTTCAAAAAAGGATCAGTTGCATTTCATTTCAAACGACATCTTATATACTTTTAAATTGTTGTGTGTGATACATTTAACCTTTTCGCAATCTCGAGCACAATCATATAACGATTCAATTCAATTACAACATTCGTTTTATCTTCATGAACTTCACAGTGTCAACAAGAACGTTGGTTATTTTTAAGTAAAAAATCTCCAGAACAAAATTTTTTTAAACCAGTTCTGACACGTATGTTCTATTAAGCAACACACAAATATCCATTATAGTGGTACAAAGCGTTCTGTGTATTGTCACGTGATGTGATCAACATTTGCAAAAGTCAGCCGACAAGTATATTTATTTATATATTGTCAATTAAAAGTAAAATTTTATTAACAGCTCAGAGGTCAGATTAATATTTAAAATAAGTGGAATTACTTCTGTGATTTAAATGTGTGTGCGTGTATCTGTACAATTCACAATAATTCCTGCAATTTAATTATAATTATAAAGTAATCTCTAATGAATTAAAAAAGGAATAAAATAGTTCATACGAACAAGCCATTCAAAAAGGAATGTAGCTGAGTATCCATGGTTAAGATTAATAAAAATTATTATACCCGTATATCACATACGTTTGGTTGGTTTAGATTAAACATTTTTATTGCATACGTCATTAAAAATAACGTAATATAAAAAAATACATCTGTCGAAAGGTATACTGGGTAAAAATCTTATGAAATTAAAAAGTATGCACATTTTGTTCTTGGTTAAATTGGAAATTTATTAAGTGATATGTTCCTCCAACACCTGTAACTAAATCTGTATTGTACGCTAGACCTTTATTAAGTCGTTCAGTGTCGCTCACTGTTTTCTTTCTAATACTGTTCGTATCACGTATTCCAGAACTAAATCAAAAGATAGCGGTAGAATTACGTCTCCCTGTTTCAGAACGTCGTGGATTTAAAAGGTTTCTGAGAGGTCTTTTCCTAAGTAACCCACCAAAGATTTCATTGCAGCACATTTGTCTTAATGTAACTGATATTTTCGGAATGTCTAATAGTACCAAGATATTATACATCTCCATTCTTTTAATTGAATCATACGCTTTTTAAAATCTATGATGTATATGTATAAACTATATCCCATTTTTTTCCAGAAGTTGCCTAACTGTAAATCTTTGATTCGTTGTTGATCTATTGCGATGGAATCTACACTGATAATCTCCTATGAACGCTTCGGCATAGAGTGTGATTCTGTACTGTAAATTTACAGATTCTGTAGAATCTACAGTAGAAAATACCTTATAATATGTAGATTGTAGTGATATTTACCGACGATTATACAGTCTGTTACAGTCTGTTTTATCGCATTTTTTTAAAACTCAGAATTTTAATTAATTTATCCCACTCCATATGATTGCGATAACTTATTCGATTTTATTTGTAATTGCAGCCCCACCATATATAATTTTTTTTTATTGCGTTATGCACTTCTTCGTACGTCGGTTGTTCTAAATTGAGTTCGGCAGTGTGAATTTCTTCACAATTTTCTCGGATCTTTTGCGCACATTAATAGGTTTATCGAAATAATTTTACGGCATCGATCCGCTAGTAATTTTTTGTTCGTGCCTCCTTACTATCGTCATTATTAAAATTTAAAATATGAGGTTCGTGTTTTTTTTAAGTTTGTGTTTACATTCACCTTTGAACTACGGTTTAGTTACATTTCATTTCTGAGTTCCTATCATTGTATTAGCAGATTCTTTAACGACAATCTTAATTTCACTCTATACTTTTTCCAGGTTATTTTCATTTTCACAATTTCCTAGTATTTCGAAACATTTTCTAACTTGTATTTGATATTTTTGTCTTTCCTTTGTATTTTTAAGTTTTTATTAATATAATACAAAATTAAAATAATATAATGTAAAATAAATAAAGAAAACTTGAAATATATGAAAATATATTAAATTAACTACTTATATTATATTTAACTAAATAGTAAACAAAAGCTTTAAACAAATACATTTTATCTCTTGTTTTAATCATTAAATATCAACTTTAAACTCTTATAATTGTTTAATAAAACATAATTAGAAATAAATTTTTTTTACCAAGATCGTCATATTTACAGACACGGAATTAAAAATCGTAATATACATGGTCGTTCCCGTTTGAAATTTTTCCCTACCGATCCCCTGAGTACGATTTGAAAGGATAAATTTCATACTATAAACGCCCTCTTCTAAAAATATTAAAATTTTATTCATGAAAATTTTGTGTTCTTTTTTTTTTTTGAAATAATTATAATAGCCTGTAATAAAATAAAGACATACGTTAATAATAATATTAAATTTAATTTGAATGTAAATATTTTAAAATTCAAATTCAAATTTATATCTGGAATCTAAATATTAATATTAAAATATTTGTTTATTAACGGTAGAAATTACGTAGGTTAAAAATTATCATTATCGTTATTACCAAATTTCAACAATTTGTTCATGTAAAACTATTACAGCATTCTAAATAATAATATATTAAGATGAACTAATAAATTATACATTATAACATCAAATTTAATAATATATAAGGTCTTCTTTTAAACACATCTATATTAATTATTTTAGTAAATTTTACGTTTGCTATCATAATGTAGTCAGACCTATTATTATTTTGTTAACTCATCTATTAATTGATACAAATTTAATTTGTTTGAAGATATTATCATAAAAACAATGTAATAGAATTTATTAGATATTTTCTTTATCTTACAACAGCGTTTACAACATTCACTTGATAAAAAATTAACTATACCAATAAAATGAATGACCGTAGAAAGTATTTTACAACGATCATTGTTTTTCTTTTACTAAATGTAACATTATAAATCCTCGACCTGTTTCCATTTTAATACGCTTTATTTTATGTGCAGTAACTAATAACAATTTTCGATTATAAAAGAAACATAAAAGATCTCTTTTAATTGTGCTAAAATGATGTATAAAATCTTACTTTATTTCAGCTTAATCGTCAATTAAATTTGCATCTACACAAATTCTATTTGTAAACGTAATTATTTCTAATGTATTCATTAAGTTTCTCTTTACTTTACGTATGTTTTCGAGTTTTAATACTAATAAGAATTTGGTAAAAATGAAATTGATTGTGCCTGAATTATGGTATAGACATAAATCATTTTAAGTTAAAATTAAAATGAAATTTTATACAGATGTGGTACTCTTCCCCAGTACGATACTCAATTTTTTCTTCTGTCTTTTATTTTCAGATGTGGATGTATTCGCTCGGTCGAGCTTTATTGGACACGACTCCTCGTGCTACTGCTCTGACAGGAACCGTATCCGTTTCGCCATCTTCTGCACTGCAATCTGTTTTAGCAGCCATGACAGAACCGGATCCACACCGACGAGCTTCTTTAATGAGTCTACTTGATGTGAGTATTAAGTTAATTACTACACACAAAATAATAAAAACACCAACATACGTTTAAAATATTTATTTCAACAATTTGCTCTTTAATTACGTTTTATATTGATTTCAATTAGTGTTCTTATATGCTTTAACATAAATATACTACGCTATTTTTCGTATTAGATGAATAGCTGTGATAAATTTAATACTCATTGCAATGTTTATCAATAGAGAAGCATGAAATAATTTATAAAATTAATTTACAAAAATTTTAAATTTCATAAAAATAAAAATAATATATAAGATTATTATTATAATATATCTATATTATTATCATAATAGAATGGTCCTTCAAAGTTCAAAAATCATACGTTCATTTGATTAATTGCATGGAATATTGTGACCCATGCATAAACTACTTCTTTTATTTTTCCGGCTTATAGTTCTTTTTCTTTTATTAATATCGAACAGATAACTCAAATTTTTAATTTTATTAAATATAAAAAAATGGTTTAAATATAATTATTGTTGTTTTATTTTAGAGAACACAACATGTTTAAAACGTAATTTGAAATTAGTAATTAAGTTATTCTATTAATAGTTTTAATTACTACATCATTTATTCTTATAAATAACCTTGACATTTTCTATTGAATTAATTTGTTTAACAAATTTCTTTTTTTTTTAATCAATAAATCTCACGTTATAAACTTAACTTATTCCATATAATATTGAGGAAACTTAATTTTTCATAAATAAAAGTACACAATCACTATTTTACCATTTTACTTTAATATTTTCGATTTTGTATGTTTTTGCGAAACATTTTTCGAAACTTCGATTAAATAATTCTACATTTATAGGCATTTGTGACGCAACTGTTTCTTTTTAAAATTCTGTACAAGTAAAATACAGACAGTTTAAAATACGAACCCTTTAACTTTTATTAAAATGAATTACTATTTTATTGTATATTAATAATTTATTAATATGTATGATAATAATTTATTTAAAATGTGTATTATTCATATTTATAGTAACAAATAGTAATTACTTTTTAAAAGATAAACTATACACCGTGTATAACTTACTATAGCAACAAAATATGTCTTGTGTGGCTGATGAATTTGTTTACTTATAAATACATTCATCAAACCAGTTTCCGGATCTTCAACAATTTAATTTCTTTTGAATGAAAATAACTTTACATTTAACGAAATATTCATTCAGAAAATACTTTCATAATAAACACAAGTTTTACAAAATTCAATTTACTTTAAATAAAATATTAATAAAACTTAAGTATTACCGCAAGTTTTTTCTAAATTCTATTACAATGAAAATTTCAACAATGTTGGTAGGCGCGTATTATGTTCACTAAGGTATAACACAATTTTTACACCTATTTTTCAACATCGTGTATCAAGTTATACAAAATACCATCCAAATATAATTTTAATAAAAATATTCTTTGGAATAACACTTTTCTAAAACTTAAATTAACAAACACGATTTCATTTCAACTTTATTAAAATTTTAAGATGAGAATTTCTTAAAGGACGTTTCAATTTATACGTAACTTATACGATATTGTAGAAATATTTGAATGCACAACTTTAAAATATGTCGCAAATTATTTTAGTTTTTGAATTATCTCACTAATGAAGTAATACAAAATATGAAGACCTTATTTTACTACAATGCACTAATGAGAACAATCCTTGCGGTATGAAATGCATGGGATGTCATTCTTTTGTAGGACATAAATATATAACATAGCTCTGCGGGTATAAAGTAGATAAAGGGATATAATCTAAAGGGAACACATGCTGTTGCGTATGCGAGTAATGCAAAGCGACTCACTGTATTATATTGTCGCTTTAAAATGAAGAAAAATCAACGAAATAGAAAATATCAGAGGATCGTTTGAGGTCAGTCGTCACTTGAGGTTTATGAAAAATTTAATATGTTGAATTGTAAGTAAAAAATTAATAAATTTCAAATAATAACTAAAAAATGTTTTATTAATTACTCTTAAATGGAAGAAACTTTGAAGATCGTAGAAAATGACGCAGAAAATATTTCCAAAATATGAATAAATCAGTATCCATTTTAATAAATGTAAATTACAAAATTTAACTGAACAAAATATTTAACATAAAATTTCTAGTGAAAAATTATATATTTCATAAACTCAGTTTACATTCATTTCAATTTAGGACACACGAATTATAACTTGAAATATAATTTTTGTTCATTTTCATATAAATTTTGATATTGATCTTTATTATTTTGAGAAATTTGATATTTTGTATGGTTACTTTAGATTAAAGATTTTACGACACAATAAACAGACACCATGTTCGATTAACTTCTTCGAATCACTAAAAGTTTACGAAATAAAAGGTAATTAAATATTATAATTGGTTAACGCAACATTCTGTTGCGTTAAACTAATTTTGTAATATTAAGTTAATGTGACTGATGTATGAATGAAAATGAAAAGTAAATTAAATAAATCAATTAATTTAATAAATTGAAATTTACAATGATTGTTTATATTATAGTTGGTCTCCAAACTACCTTAATGAGAAATGTGGAATGGATCATCTCTCCAACTAATTTGATAAACGCAGCTCAACGTCGAAGCCTTAGCTTTTTGACCCAGAAATGCAACATTTTACCAACATTGTCTACAAATAAAGTTACTAAGTAATACTTTTTTGTTAACTTATATCAAATTTAATACTGCTATTTAATTATAATATCAAGCAATACATTAATATTTTCAAATACAAATAATATTTAAAACATAATGTAAATAATAATAACTGAATTAAAAAATATAATGTAAATGTAAATTATAATACATTTGTAATATTGTACAATGGTTTTTTATATAAAATTCGAATTGCAAATATTGCATGTTATCGAAGTACAAAAAATTAAAAGAATATATATTTAATGCATTTTTTCAGTGTGCCCTTATCAGATTTTTTATTACCAAGTAAACCTACTGAAACACAATTAAGGACACTAACAAAATTTTCTATAAGATCAGGAAAAAGGAAATCTGTTAAAGCTGTGTTAAGAAGATTTAAAAGACTACATTGGTAACTCAATCAAAGCAGATTATAAAGAAAATATATATTTTGCATTTTTTAAAAATGATATAATTTAAATTGATTTTTAAATATATTTTAGGGGTGGATGGATTCGTACAATCGCGGGTAGAAAACGTTATGTGTGGAAAAAATCTAAATTACAGCGTAAAAGAGCTCAACAACATGTTCTTTGCAATGGTCAACAATCTTGGTTGCTAGATATTATGGTCACAAAGTTTTGGCGACGTCCGAAATATTACGTTGATGACCCTTATACACCTTATCACACGCGAGATTATTTCAAAACTAAGTCCACTCCATATAAATAAATCAAATATTTGTTATTTATATGGGTACAGAAATGTGTAAAAAAATAAATGTCATAAAGATTATAATTTTAAAAAGTCAAAGTTGTTTAAATTAGCATGATTTCAATTATTATTAATATATTTAATATTAATTATTCATTAATTCCTTGCTTATTAACTTGCTATTTATTAATTTAATGCTACAATGACACATGTATTTGTGACATTGTAATTAGTACTAAATTATGTTAATATTATAAATAATTAAATAATTTCTAAATAATACTATACTAAATTACAATATTAATTGTTCACCATTATTTCAGTAATTTTTATAAAAATTTAGTATTATTGTAAATATAATGTTACTGAATTACCGGGTTATATTTTATTTCTATAATTTCTAAATAATAAATAAATTCTATATTAATATTTCTCATAAATATATTTTTTCAATATTGTTTAATATTCTATCAATGTTTTCCTCTTTCTTTGCAATTGTTTAAGAAATTTTAAACAATAGTTAATCAAGAATAAAATTATTTTAATTCTATTTAAAAATAAAATAATTTCAACGTTCCAATAAAAAATATATACTACTCAAAAAATATCATCAGGACGGATATAATAAATTCATGCTTTCAAACAAAACAAATGAAAATTATTAAATCTCTGTTTATTTTAAGAATAAGAAAAATTGATAAAGTTAGTGTCTTTTAATATAAAAATTATATGAATGATCAATATATAACATAAATCTTTCATTATTTTATTACAAGAGAAAATTTCTAATTAAAAAAACATTTATTATAAACCTGGAACATTTGTAGAATTTGAAATTCATCAATGTTTCACTTTTAAAACAAGTATCAATTTCAAGTTACTTTTGTATCATTCAAACTGTCATTTTTTAAGAAAAAGTGAGAAAGAAGTTTACTTATCAAATAAGTTGCAATTATTTGCTGCACTTCCATCGGCAAGATTATTTCTCCAATTCCAACAGTATTCCATTCATATAATTTAAGGTCATCCATATAAAAAGTACAGCTGACCTTATATTTTCGTTAATTAAGAAGGATAGTCAAGATTACCTATGTTATAGATTATCGGAATGTGAATGGTAAAGGAAGTAGCTAAATCCAAAATTAAAAAAATGCCTAAATAAATTTTCCTATAATATACCTTTCCAGTACGTAAATATAACAGGTAGTTATTTTTTAATTTTTTAAATTTTCAATTTAATAATAAATCTTATATTTTAGAAAAATATCTACTGTCATACATCCTCTGTGTACTACAAGGTGTCTTGTGTAGTAAATAAAAAATGATGTTAAATCAAATACCTTGCGGTGATCAATCCAAACCATCGACAGGTTGTGTTTATAGAACGTTGCAACATGACAGATTGCTCTGTTAAACTTTGCAATCGTATATCTCCCATCAGACTTCGCCGTAGTCTTCAAATACCTATTATACAAAGTTCTTGTCAAGAGTTCATATCGATTGTTTAAGTAAGTTACTGGACTTTCATTGTGAGATAGATGTCCTGTTTTTCGTATTAATACCATATACTTTTACAAACCTAGTAGATGTGGGTTGTTCCTTATCGAAAAAGAATTAAAGTGTCGGGCCAGATGTTGGTACACTAAAATTGTAATTTTAAAAAACAAACATTTAAAAAATAAAAATTTTAAATAATGAAATAAAATATAAAATAACTATAGTAAATTCCTTTAAAAACAAATGAATATAAAATATATAACAAATGTCTATTGTTATAATAAAAAAGTATAATAAAATGAACTAAAATATTAATAATGGAATTATGGATTTTAAATAGTTGGAATTTTGCTTTAAAATAAGAATCTTTTATGTTTTCTTTAATTAATTTATTTTTTCATGATATTTAAATTAAAATTAATTACATTCATTTTGTAATAATTTTAATGGATATTTTGGACAATTAACGATAAAAATTCTTATTGTTAATATTATTATGTTATATTTTTTATAATGTCATTTATTAGCTCTAAGATATATTATAAACTTATAAAATAAATACTTATATTCTTATACCCCAATCAATACTTTTTGTTTAGGGATCATACATTTTCTTCTTAGTACATTTATTTAATTTACCCAAGTATTAATAATACTTAAAAATTCATTTATTTTCTATTCTTCTCTAAATTTTTCTGTACTTTTTTTAAATAACGTTAACAAATTGAAACAAAAATAGAGTGATTTTCTAAACACTAATGAAAAAATTGTATAACTGAATGTGTCTGATTTTTATCTGATACATTTTACAATAAATTCTTTTGAAAATATTTGCATAACATTTTCTGAAACATTTGAAAAAATATGTAAAAATATTAAGAACAGTTTCTAAAATATTCTTATCATTTTCAAACCATTCAATTTTAATACAATGTGCTATAACAGATCAAACAGG
>JABFOX010002018.1:0-11993 GCA_022817665.1 Axea sp. ZL-2020 | reverse complement strand
GTTATATCTGAAGTTAATTAATGTTATTAATTGAAGTCGATTGTCATTGTCATCGAATTGATGTTCAATTTATTATTATTAAGTATTATGCTCGTTTGATTCTATTCTAAACTTTACTCTTAATTTAATTTTATTTTTATTAAAATAAATTTAATAAAATATTTATTATTAAGTTTTTAGAGAAACATTTAATAATCATGTACCAATTTTAGTATTAGTTGGAGGTATCTGTAATTAAGATATTAAATCTGTAGTCAGAATTTATACATAATATCAGCATTAGTTCAATATGGTACTAGTATTGGAAAAGCATATTAAAATTTTACATGTTTTTTTTTTTTTTTTTTACCAATTTTGTCTTCATAAATATTTCTTTAACTCAAAATAACTAAATATGCAAAATGATTCATTTGAAAATTTAATTATCTTAATTGAATTCTCAATAATTTCACTTGAATGTTTCTCTTGTCAACTATCGACTAATTAAAACTAATGAAAATTCAGTCAAACTCAATTCATCAAACTCATATTTCGGTTATGCCAAATTTCATGTCTTCTCTTAGCACAATACCAAATATATTTAACTTAACTTCACCACAATGAAGTAAAATTTCTGAATTAATAACCATGTAAATTACTCATATTTTTTATTTTAATATAAAAAAGTATACAATATTAACTCATTTAAATATAATGTAATCACGATTAAAGACAACTAAAAAACTCAATATATAATACTGTATTAATATAATGATAGTTATAATAAGTTTATGTCGAAGACTTTCTCTATTTAATGTGTTCAGTTTCGATTTTTAGTTTGAAATGATTTTTATTTTTGTCACTAATTAACAAAAATTACGAACTGAGAGCTTTTTTTCATCTGGATTTGAACTCTTGCATTTAATTTTAAACACAAAAGACTCGCGCTCGACCTAAATTGTTCCTTGATTTTCGTAATTTTGAGTAACGCAATGAATATATCATGTTTTAATCACAAATGCTATTTATTCGATACATAAGAAAACTTTAGAGAAGGTAGTTTAAAATATGATTTCAAATGTAGTTGTTAAAATTTGGATAATGTATGGTTTATGATAGCACGGTTTTTGCCTACAAAATGAGTTACAGTATTAAATGCAATTTTTGATCCAGTAATTATTTACTGGTATTATATCTATATCTATATAAATATCTATATCTATATCTGTATAAATAACAAAGATATATGTATAAAGAATAAAAAAATTTAATCAGATCGTTAGTTTCAAATATTTAAATATAAAGAATTTCATATGAAAATAATATAAATATTTTGCTGTCATAAGTCGACAATAGGATCGGAAATTTTAAATGTGTATATTAAATATGTAAAAATTGAGAAATGTAACTATGTAAATAACAGAAATAATAAAGCTATCAATAATGAAGTAACGTGGACCTTGTAAAAGTAAATTACACGTCACAAATAATCTTAGTAGTCTAATAATTATAACATTACTTTATCTGCATTACAAACACAGCCATTTGATATAGTACTTTTATTGACGAAGTAAGTAACTGCGCGTTACAGTTTCAACAAATTAGAAATTACTGAACGCTTTGGATTTTAGCATTAAGAACGGTAATCTAGCATTTCATGAGCCTCCGCTCAACCGCATCTTAAGAGCATCAGGTCGAGATTTCCGGTATCTCGGGCGGTGTTAAAATTTGTATTCAATTTAATATCGGCACGCTTGGAACAAGACGTGGCATTCCATGGCGCGAACCGCAAATTATTGCGCCTTGTCTGATCTCGATTTACCGTTACCACTTAGCAGTGCTCAGCGATTCGGCGCCGTAATGAGCCGCATACGCACGTACACGGAGCGCCTGCGCGCGCGCGTCTCATCTGACCGCGTGATTTGAATTCGCGGAATAGTTCCGCGCAATTGAGAAGGGTCAAGCGTTTTGCGCCGAAACGCGGATTGATCTGTTATTACCATTAAGTGTGCGCAAAAAGTTGCATTTATTCTAGGAATTATATTCCGAACGAGGTGAGATCAGCTGCAATGATTAGAAAATGAGTTGATAATTGAAGGGGTAAATATTAATGGCCGTGGATAAAGGAAATTACGACTATAGTTCGTGAGAAAGAGAATTTTTGCCAATATTTTCATAGGAGAAATTTTTGTATGGAGCAATTTTGTACTATTTGCTTATTAATTTCAGCACGTACTTTATCTGATGCAAATTGACATAATGAGTGCACATTTGCATAATTAATGAGCAAATTAATGCAATTTTGTAACAATGTTGCATTCATGGGGAGGAAGGTGTAATAATGAAACATCCAAAGTCGACTCGTTTTCCTCAGGTTGTTATATGAACGCGGGATTTGACAGAATATTTAATAGTTTATTGCTTGACGATTGAAAAAATTGTCGGTACTGGCACTGCCAATGATATTTATTTTTTTTCAATTATTCTATAAATAAGTGAATTAATGAATAAAAGAATGATTGAATGAATGAATGAACGAACGAAAGAATGGATGGATGGATGGATGTATGTATGTATAAAAAATATATGCATAAATCAAATCTAACCGTCAGTTAAAAAAACAACGAAATAGTAACAAATAGAATATTAAAAATAATCAGCTATTTGATTATAATTATGGCATTTTTATACAACTGTTCATTCGGAAGATTGTGCAAGATAACACTAATAACATTCAACATTTTTACGTTCTGGTTTGATAAAAAATTGTAAAACAAATATCTACCATGCATTTCATAATGTTAATTGCATACGAAAAATTAGTATGATTCATAATGACTGTTCTCCGATGGAATGATGAGGTGAAAGTGACCGCAGATTATGCGAATGTGATCGGCCGCTTATTAAATTATATACTTTCTCACATTAATATGAATCGAACTGCTATTTACTACGTTCGATGTAGTTTGCACAACGATCAGTTATTTTGTGCAAAATTAGTAATCGTACAGCTCAAGGTCACTAAATAGTTATGAATTTGTTAATTCGCAGGTTATGTTTTGTTCCTTTTTTTCGTTTTGCCACTGTTAATTTCTGACTTCCAATAAATAAACGTGTCAAGTTGTACTTTGTTGCAGAACGTGTAAGAGTTGCACTCGTTCTGGCTTCTGAGGTTGCAATTCGAACACGTAATTCAAGATTTTCCTCGTAGTCTTCTGAAACTCTGGAATTATAACCTTTAAACGTTGAAGGCTACCTCAATTACACCGCTATATTTGTCATGACATGGTTTATCATCTGTAGTGATTGAGCCTCTCTTTTGCTCTAATTGTCATACAGAGCTGGTTTTGCGCAATCTTAATCATATCTGCTTTCCTGGGGGTAATTTGAACTGACATCTGGAGCGGTCGCAATCTCTATTGGCTATACGTGAAAGACAGAAATTTGTAGGAAACAGTAGATAGTAGAAACAGTTGTAATAATGAGACGTTGGAAATATTTTTTAAACAACTGAACAATAATTATTCAAACCAGCAAAATTTAACTGATAACAATGTACCTGAAGTAAAAATGTTGTATGATTTGTATAAATCCTATCAGTATTATATAAATACTTTACCTAAATGCAGTAGTTTATATTCAACAGATGTCGTTTTTTTGCAATTAATTTCCTGTAATTATACGTAGAAATGATGTCGATTTCTGTATTTCAGTTTTATGACCGAATCGTGTGTAGGTTATAAAACGTTCTTCTATATTTGCACTTGTGCGATGGGCATTCAATAATTTCTTAGATAAACAGAGAAAAACGAATTACTGATGGGTAGATTGTTTTGTTTATTTATCAACATAATCAACCACGTGGTGAACGTAGTTGAAACATTAACGGCGGTTTAGTGGGAGAAGACGCTTACTAAAAGCAAAACGTTTTCATTGCTACGAACGTCATATCGTAGATTTTCTAAAGACTTATTGAACAATCCGTGTAATTGTGACTGTTACTGTGAGACATTAGTATAAATAACAGAGTACTTTATTCGTATTAATTTGAAAATGTATTAGGAATTAATTCTTTTTTTTTTATTTTTTTTTTCATCGCATTGAAATGAAGAAAAGTAATTTAACGATGAAAAAGTCGTTATATAAAGATTAGGTTTACTGAAATGCAAGATTAAGATAAAAGCGAAGGGGGTTTAATGGAGTTAGAGACAACTAGATAGTTTATTATTATTACCCTTAATATTTATAGTACAATGATTCTTAATTGTATTTGTATCATTTTTACGATTTAATTTGTTTCACCAACATTTTTAATTTTGATGAATCTTTATTTCTGTTTACAGATTGATACAGTAGTAATAAATAATATTTTAATACGAGTAAAAAGTATATTCAGTTCATGGTGGTTACATAATTATGATACAAAAATAGTTGTATTTGTGTAACGAAAATCCTGTTTTAAAGAATCATGAAAATTTTTCTGTCGAAACTCATCGAAATTTTAACATCGCACTGCTTATTATTTCAAATTACATTTGAAGTTAACTTAAAAAATTATAAATTCACAATTTATGCTGATATAAATTGGTGTAAAGCAACGGAATAGAAATTAAAATTAAATAAAAAATGAAGCTACTCATTAAACAGTATAAAATAAATTAAACTGCCCTTTACATTCATCTTGAAATTTTAATACCTTTGAAGTTTAATCAAGAGGGATTCATGTTCTTCAATTTTAGTTCTCTCTCCTCATGTTAATTTCATTTTATATTGTCATTTCCGTTGCAAATATGACATATTTCGCATTTATACATTCTTTTTTAATACTGTCAAACTTTGTAAATTACAGTTTTATAAAATGAAGCTCTGAAGCTAACTCCGGGAAAAATGAAAACAAATTGTTACTACGCTCGTTTAATCAGCACTTTGAACGTCATCTGTTTGATTTTTGGTATTTTGAAATTTTTCAAAACAAAGATAAATTCTAAATTTTTCACATTTTTGTATTTCACTGCTTTTCAATTTATTGAATACGTTCGGTTTTTAACGAGGACAAATTAATAGGGTAAATAATTTATAATGCATTACTTGTAATTAATGGTGTTATTTTCACAAATACAATTATATAAATGGAGAAATTATATGTCTTTGGTATATGTGTATGTTTGGGTCGCTGACCGTTGACAGTGTACATAATAACAGTCTTATAAACCGTTTAGTAGCAAAAGATTTTATGAGTAATATATGTAATTTAATTTATGGTATAATAAGAATATATACTATAGGCTTTTTAACGCTTGTTTTGTATCGTTTCTAATTTGCATTATATTATGCATACATTTTAAAACAATTAATGTTAAAGAATAAAAGAATATATGTTCAATCAATTTTAGTATAATATATATATAATATATCTGGATTAAAAAACAACACCTTTTTCTATAAATAATTTTAATCGAACCGTAACAAGACTTATTATGTTACGTACAAATTTAAATTCGTTGAAATGTAAAATTTTAAACTTGTTCACAGTTATTTGTCGCTTTAATGATCGTATTTTATCGACTACTTTTGATTCATTTGAATCTTATAATTAAAGAAATAATAATTAGAATTGTTTGTATAAATAATATTTGTCTGAAACAAGACGGTTTACCAAACAAAATGGAATTAAATTTGTTCCTGCGTAGTTCAGAGGTGGAATAGTTCAAAATTATGTTAGAGAGAAATGGGTTCAATCCCTTCTACAGAAGTTGATTTGATTTACTTATAGACTAACTTGCTTTGAGTCAAGGTAATTTAAATAAATTCTTAAGTTTTCAAAATCGTGTAATTCGAAATTAGTCTTTAAAATACTACGTTAAAGAATAATACATACATAAATGGTATATTAATTAAAAATTGTTCCTCTGGAAAAATGTATGGCAAAAGTTATGAAACGAGAAAGACAAAAATTAAATTAACCAAAGTTAAAGTAAAATGGAATTAAATTGAAATTGAAATTAATAATAATAACACTGAAAAGCATGTTATACAATTACCAGTTTTACGTAAAATAAGTTTTAAGTAAATATTTCAAGTAAAATACAACTTATTTATTATTCTAGTATGACAGAATTTATTTCGTACTAATGGCTTGTAATGAACAAAGTATGCTCAATGTATAATGAGAACTGTAACTTCAATGCGTAAGTATCTAATATACTCTGAAAAGTTATTAGCGGAATCTTGCTGGTAGCCGGGGAATTACAAATAATAGTTAAACTACTTGAATACTTTACATTTTTAAACATCAATTATATTAATTTTAAATATTTTTTAATTAGGAGTTTAACAATTTCACGTTTTCGGTCTGCAAAGTAATATCTTTCCAATCGCACGCACACGTCCACTTGTCCATTTATTTGTATGCTATTGAAAATAGAATAAATTAAACAAACAACAAAACTCAGTTATCAGTTTAAATGATAACAAAATTATTTTATAACAGTCTGCACGTTATTCAACGATTTTCACTCATCATATTAACCAGTCACGTTTCCATGACCTTCGAACTTGCGCTGCAAAGATTCGCAGAATAATTTCCGCATTATTTACATCGCTCTTGCGTAACCTCGATGATTTTTTCTATTCTCGCAAGGAGAAAGTAATTAGCCCGGAGTAATTTTTCGCGCGCCAGCAACGATGCGTAAAATGATTGCTTAATTGTTCGTTTTCGTCAGCATGATCGCTATTGTCGATGATAGAAGATCGAGTGCAAGCGCATTCGCGCGACCGGCAAACTGGCTTGTCGGTAATTAACTGGCGCGCATTAATTGCACCACGAATTCCTGCATGAGTCAGAGCGAGCCGCACGGAATTTCGCGACACCCGACACCAGCCGAGTGCGTTGCGGTTATTGCCACGAATTTGCATTTTAACCTCGAAAAATTTGCATTCACTCGTTCGAGAGCGTTGTTTTGCAATAAAGGGGTCGTAAAAGAAGCGACGCAAGATTTTTGAGGTTAGCTTACAATTTCAAGTCCGCCACAAAGAAAGTGCAAGTATTTTAATTAAAATTAATTGGTTGGAATTGTTTAAGAAATATAGCTTTATGCACTTTTTGTAATTCGAACTAATTTTTTCATCTGAATCGGTGAAATTTATCTGCGACAGTGGCGCCGCGTATTAAATAACAACGAAACGCTTCTTTCTCATCATAACTGCTCGAAGTTGTTATTAAGGAAGCGCGCGTACGTCACTTTATTTAAAACATTTCATTTATTCAGCCCATTTTTTAAATACAAATTTGACTACGTGTTTCCTTTTTATTCATCAAACTGTGTGTTCAGTCTAGTTTTAAGTGAAAGAAAACTAACCGTATAATTGACACTGTAACTTTTGCAATCACAAATCGTGAACATCAACAGGTAAAGTTGGGTTTAAACAGATGTAAATCTCATAACTCAAACAGGAGTATAAGCATTTGCATTTACCTTTCACGCGTGCATGTGGGGCACGTACTCATTTTGCATAATTTGCACGGACAGCGTGGTCGGTGTGATCGGTGGTTTTGCAGACACAAAAGGCCCCAAATTTTGCGTCATTATAACCTTATCAAATTCATCAACCGAATTTCAACGCACAGCCGGAGGATACGAATTCTTTTCGCGATACTTCTCCTTGAATGACCCGCTCTTTCCTGCCCCGGGAAAAAGCGAAAGTAATTTCAAACGTTTGACTAATACGTTTATGGTGTCACGCGTTTCAACGCAATTAAATCCCCGACCGAAAAATCCATTTTTCAACATTGGAAAGTAATTTAAAAACGCGCAATTAAATCTTTAATCAATTTCAAATACCCGGCATCATCAAGTGCGCTTCGCACGAAGAGCTCTCTGGACCGAAGTCGGGAATTTTTCGCGCATTGCACTGTTCCGGCCGAAATTTCGCGCCGGGCTTTCAAAGAGCGCACTTAACAGAAAATACCAAAAGTGCGAAAATAATGGTGGCAGTTCGCTATAAAACGTACCCGTTCGGAAGCAAAAAAAAGTGGATTTCCTTTGCTTCGCTAGAGGGAAGTTCTCTATAATTATCGACGAATACGATAACTCACCATAATTGTAGAGCAGCTTTGCCGCCCGTATACGCGTGAAAGACGAGTATCGGCTGCCGCAGCATCTGTAACAGCAACGTTTGCTTTTTGTTAATGCGCCGTTAGACTGTAATGTAATGGTTTAATATAGTTATTTTACATTATAATGAAGTCTTTTCGTCACAGAACCTCTGGATAATTCAACTGGTTGAATTTTAATTGGTTTCAAAAGTAGTCTTCGACGTTTCGATGGAAGGACTATATCTGACTCATTTTTATGCAAACTACTTCTAATCGTGTTTTGTAATAACATTTGTATTTTATATTCAATGGAATTATTATGGCTGTGCTCTATTTTATGGACGGGAAATTAACTTTTCCGGTAATAGTTTCACAATCCCGCTGACGTTTTAACCCAAAATGTCGTGCTTTTTATGCGTTTTCTCTCTTTGCGAAATTTCTAGGAACTTTTGCTTCGTTGATTATATGAATTTTAATGATACGTCTTCCACTAAAGTGAAAACTCAGAGCAAATTCAACTCTGGGTGCTTTTGTTTCTAGTTACGCGATTGCGAAGTAGAAAAGTACTGTTAGCCTCACTGATATTCGCACAGCACTTGGCAGGGAACTGGCGCTGTTAGCTCGCTGCTAAACTTCCCTGTTTTGTACCCCGCGCGTTGCGTCTGACAACAACAACAGTTTTGCATTTTCCCCGACTCGCAGCGAATAAACGTCACGGTTTTGACAAAAACACTTTACGCGACGTATTATCTCATTATCTTCTACCTCTGCTTTACATCTTGTTCCATTACATTTTCTGTAAATATATAACTGCAATTTTATCGAAAAGTAGTAGGAATTGCTATAAAAAATTGTTAATTATTGTTTTGTGGAGATTTTCAAGTGTATGACGGGCTGAAATAAACGCCGTGTTTGAAACAAATTACACCAAAATACAGGTAATGCAATAATGCATTTTATTTAAGTGTAATTAAAGTTTGATACAGATTGTAATATTATATATTTATTTTTTATTTTGATCGTTAATTTCACCATTGCAATACTTTTTCATACTCCGAAAATACTTCTATTATTCGACGAAGCAAATAACATTTGGTGCAAAAGCACTTACAGGCTTATTTTATATTATTTCAAACGAAATAAAATCGGTATTTATACACGAATTTAAACTGACTTACTAATCATACAAATGAAATTTTACGTAAGAAAATTAGTTTTTGAATGTAATTCAATGCGATGCAAATAACAAATTCAATGCAACGTTTCATCCGCCGCTGAGGTGTTGCAAAATAACGTTTTCTGCATTATTGGTATAAATAAATCTTACTTTTATTTTTAATTGCATCAACTCGCAGTGTACCGTATTAAACAATTTTTATTAATTTACAATTTCAGCGTTATAACAAAATCGCGCTATCGAGGTTTGTTTTACCCGAAAGCAAATTGGTGCACGTAACGGATTATCACAAAACTAATTTCAAATAATACAAGATTTTCATTGCAATCGATGTCGTTTTATTTGTATTGTTTAAATATCATTTTATTGCTGCACGATTAATCGTTTAAAATAAATGTTCCGTTTGTTTCAGTATTGTATCACATTTCTCGTCTAAGCATTATTAATAAATCGTGCGCTAGTTACGCATATCCTAACGCGTGTAGTTACCCTTACTGTCTACACGCTGACCAAAGTGTAAACAGCCGCCAGTCGTCCCTTTCTCTTCACCTCTCTCTCTTTTTCTCAGGCCCTCTCTCTTTTGGACAAGCGAGTGGATACCAGAGAACAAAGTTCTGTGCGGTTTACTGCGGTCGCGTGTTGGGACAAGCGACACTGCCAGCAATACCCTGGCAACTTCCTTCGACTTCTCCATTTGATTTCCGCTCCGCACGACTAATCTAGTTACAGCATCAATTCTCTCGTAGCTGTCGTTTGAACTTTTCCTAATTCAATGAATGCGCCGTTTGCGTGTGACCGAGCGTAAAATTTCTCGTTGGAACTTTTACACCACTTGAGAATATGACATTTTTGTTTAAATCCAAATGTTGAAACCCCTTTGTGCGCAGTGCAATTATTTAATTGTTAACTTTCATTCATTTTTTTCACGAAACAACGGCAAGTGTGCAAAAATAACGAAGTTGTTTCGAAATGCGCGTTTCGTGAATGATTTATTTAAGCTTTCAAAATTTCACTTCAATCGAAAAACCAGGAAAACTTAAATTTCCCAAACACAGCAAAAAACAGTGAAATCTAGGTGGAAAGTGAAGTAAATGAAAACAAACCAATAAAGTTTATGCTAATTTCGGCCGAGCAATAATGGGTGTAATTACGGAGCTATTGCAGGCGCAACTTGTGAATCCCCATAAGTTTTTTTGCGCGAACCTCTGTCGGAATCGTCTTACGGTTTTTGCGAGTTTTCATTGTGCAAATAATAATTGCCTTATACGCTTTTTGCCTTCCACTTGAAGACTTTGACAATTGAAATTGTGTCGCCGAAAGGTGAGTTCGAGCCATCGAGTCTCGACTCCAATTTCAGCAAAAATGAAATTCATACGAAACCTCCGGTGTTGGATTTATTTTAAGAAAGACGAGTGAATAATTATATCAAATTTAGAGTTCAACTGAAATTTTGATACCGGTTTGCAGGTCAATGCCAGGCTCGTATAAAATTTCTTGCATTAATACTATACTGCATAGTTATTGGTAATGAAATATGCTCTAAATTGTTAATTTACTTTTTATTCAAATTTCACGATGCTTGGAAATGTATTAGATTAATCAGTAATATCAAATATCCATTATTAATTTTAATAGTTCTCGATATTCCAGCTGCAACTATGTATTTCAACTGTTCATATCGCAACTACATCATTCTAATTGATTCTACGCGTGAAGGATTCTTGCATTTTTGAATTTGCAATTTTTGAATTTTATTTTTTCGAGAGAATAAATTATAAACGTCATAAAATAGGCTTGAGTTGAAAGTTAACCGCAAAACGTCGTAGATGATTTAACAAAGTACCGTCGTTTTCGAATTCCCCTATAAATTTGCTTCTTTGTGCAATAACCCGATGCTCTAAACACATGCAATTTGAGCGGAACCATTCTCTCCGTCATGGAAATTGCACCATGAATAATAATACAATAAAAAGTATGTTTTAAAGAGTGCCAATTAATGAGTGTGCAAATAAAGCGACGGAGTGGTAAATGACGCAACTTGGTCGCAGAAGTTCCGTTGGCTGGCACAGCTGAACGAGTGGTGAAGACAGTCGCAATTGCTAGACCGTACTTGTAGATCGTTATTGCTGTGCGGAAAAGAGTGAAAAGAAGGGAAGAAGAATACAAAGTCCAGCCAGGATACAGACGCGGTACGAACTTTGTATAACAATGGCCAGAGGGTCGTGCATGCTTCCCAGATGGTTAATCGCTGTCGGAAGATGCGAACCCGCGAGATGTTCGGACTGTTCAGGAAATGGATCTAAGTATCAACTTGTGGCGCAGAAACAGAAATATGCACACTTTTATCGGAGAATTTCCTCCGTAAAAATAAAAGCAGATAAGAAATAATACAATTCGAAATAATAATATAAAGTTTTACTGTACTTTCGATCGTTATGCAGCTAAATCTGATGTACGATAGAATTGTTCGATTAGTTTAATCGGATACGTAGAGACCTGATCAGGTATGTCGTGTCTGGATTTAAACTGTGGAGTACTATTTCAAACAGGTTCAAATCTAGAATGTAAATTGATCAGTGCATAATCAGGTTACAGAGATGAAATTTTGATTCCAGTGATTATATATTAGGTTGGGGAAAAAGAAATCCATTATTTTTTCGGTAGATGGCTGTAGTGATCGATATCTCGTAAATTATCGATCAAACAATTTCAAATTTATGCTCGTTGTCAAGGTAACAGTTC
>JABFOX010002017.1:0-11995 GCA_022817665.1 Axea sp. ZL-2020 | reverse complement strand
AAATAATACAAACTAAACAAACCCTGTCAAGGAGTAAAATATAAGGATGTAAAACCTGTAAAGTTATTCGGATAAATTTAAAGTAGATTTTAGTAAAATTTCAGTTAACAATTTATTCAATGTATTTTTATTTTAAACATATTTCAACTTATTCAAATTTTTGCACTTTCATTTATTATATTATAGTAAACTACGAATTAAAATATGACAAAATTAAGTTAAGAATAAATAAAACATAAACAGATTTCCATTCCAATTCTTGATTCAATAAGTTGCTCATTGTCATAAGTAATAAAATTCCCACGTGTTACATAGCTGCACTTGTTTATCAAAAGCCATGTATTTCATTTTTTATTTAACTTTTCACTTTACTTATTTTTCACTTAACTTACTTTTCACTTTCAATAATAACATATTATCAGAAGTGAAAACAAGAGATACGCATTGGCTTTACCTAAATGGATTTTTAATGAAAAAATATAATAATTAAATATTTATGTATTTCAATTTATTATTAAGCCACAAATAGATATGCATGCATAAATAATTAAGGTTAATAATAATAATAATAATAATAATAATAATAATAATAATAATAATAATTAATTTCAGTTATATTAAAAAAGAGGATCTAAATAAATAAATGTAAATTATAATTACTTGGTCACAATAATTAGAAATAACAAATATTTTTGTAAACTTATTTCTCGTTTACAGTTAGTATAATAAAATATTTATGATGAATAGGTGTAATGTAATGGGGGAAAAAAAGGTAATGTATTAAACTCATCACATCACTGCATTTCTCTCTATTTATAGGTTTTGACATTTTATACAGTGGTAACATAATAATCTTGCTATGTTTGGGTCTTCCTTGTTTTCCAAATAAAAATAATGCTTTAAATGGAGCATTTTCACCTATAGTTGTTTTATAAAAACATTTTGTGTGGTTCATCCCTTTTAAACCTCATCCAGCATATTTTCAACCATTTTAGAATATCTCCACCCGTATTTTTGTTGTTTGATATTGCCTCTTCCAGAGATTTCATTGAAACATAATCTTCTCGTTTCCATTTCGCATTCCTACAATCCATCGCATTCATACAAAATGAATCTATTTTTTTTTCGGCAACTCTTTATTATTATATTATAGAAGCCTTCAGCAGATGTCTGGTCAATAACGTTTATGTTGTTTTCAGTTGATTGAACAAACCAGTGTTTGATCATGACCAGATTTGAAATTGAACACATCAGTGCAACCTTAAAATTTCGGTTTTGTCTGGTACACATGTCATAGTATGCTATAACATGGTCTTGGATTGTAACATTTTGAATGTTTCAAGCAGCAAGATACTGTCTTTATTCTTAAAGACAATTATCTAACGATAATTTCCGAGATGTGCAAAAATGTTATAAATTAATTAGAAAGTTGTTTCAACTATAAATGTAACAAATGTACTTATTCCATTTTCATAAAAAGTACTTTAGCGCTAAATTTGTTAGCTAAATTGTTTTGATTAATTTATTAAGAAATTGTACTTTATTGAATGTATAAATATTAAGTTGGGCAAAAAGAAATCCATTATTTTTACGTGAACTTTAAAACTTTATTTAACATGTTTCCGATTGTCCTATTTGAGTCAAATATGCACTGTTTTGTTCTATAATTTGTTGCCATTTTAAAGGCAGCTTCATAATGCCTCTCTGATAGAAGTCTTCGTTTGATCCCTATTGGCGAAAAATTCTTGTAATCGATTTTCACAATCTTCTCTTGATGCCAATTTCTTATCACTAAGGAAGTTTTGCAATGTATAAAAAAAAAAAGAACTTGATAAATTGGTTATAATTCATCATTAATTGGTGATCCACAATATCATGATATGTTATATCAAATTTTCAGTAGTCCTTAATATGAAATATCATAATGCAATCAAAACTTATAATGTTTATTATCAAATTACTAAAATATTAACTGATGAATAATTATTATGAATTGTAACGTATACATTTGAAATAATTAATATATGCACACAAAGAATGTGTAATTTTGTAATTTTTTATTCAAATTATGTAGATTTGGTAGAACAATGTGTGGTTTAATTAAATTATCGATTAATTTAATTTCCTCGTGTTTTCACTTCTGATGAATTAAATTTTATTCCAATAATTGTTGCAACTCCAATTATTCTTCTTCCTTTATATAAATAATAATAAATTAGGCGTTACAAAAATTACAAGTCAGATAATCTTGCTTTATTTTACATTAATCGTTTCACCATTTTAAAAGCAAACCAAAAACTAGAGGCAACCAAACACAATTCCATTTGCGAATTCAATGTACAAAATCTTTAGAATAAAATATTAAAAAGGGACAAATGTTAAAATGTTTGGTATAGGGTTTAACTCTGTTAAAATGTATTAATTTTTATAAATCTAGTCATTTAAAATAGCATTACTTAGTATTTGCAATATCATGCTTTATTTGAGATCCTAATTAACATTAGAATGCCAACAGCATTATGTTTATACTTTATTCTTTTTAATATTAAAACTACCGGATGTTGTTATATATAAACACTAGAAAATTATATATTGTTAATTGTGTAATTGACCAGGTATAAACGTTATCTTATACAGTTAATATATATGAACAACTTTGTTGTACCTGACAATCAAACACACGTGTGAGTAGAAGGTTATATATTTCAAAAGGTAAAAATATAGAATATATTGAAAGCACGTCTTCAGGATTAGACCATACTGCAATAGTTTTCGCCAAATGCTTAATTCCATTTTCTGTATCACCAGTTGTAAAACATCGCTCCGCTAATGCCATCTTAAAAAATAACATTATTTCAAATAAAACTACTTTCACGTACTTGATCGAAATATTGATAATAAATTGTAAACTTAATCTCTAATAACGCAAATTAATTTTAATATATTTTAAAGATGTTAAAACTCAAACGAAGAAGGATTTTTATAATATTTTTGAAATATTATAAAATAACTTGAATATATTATCTTCTTTTTATTAAATGTGTATATTAATTAAGTTTTATTATTAAAATCGGCGTTTGTTATTTTTGTGTCAGTACTGTACGAATATTGTAACAATAATAAATCATCAAAGCAACGGAGCACGTTAACATTGAATAATTCATTCAACTAAGTAGAATTAATAATCAAAATACACAATAGTTGAACCTTACCTCTCGTATAATAAACATATTTCTCTCTTTTTTAGTATTAAAATTTGGTACAATTGAAATGGCCTTTCGTGTATCGCTTTTTGAATTTGTTCCTAAAGCAATAAGCGTTTGATGAGTATAGATATTTAAATACAAATTTATATAAGCGAACTTCTTACTTAATAATAAACTATACGGATAATTTAAAAATCTCAAGAAAATTATTGATAGACATATTTATAAAATGTATCATTATAATATAGATTTGTTGCATTAGATATTAAAGGGTTCTTATATATGTAACAATGACTACGAAACATTTTAAGAATCTACAATGTTGTCGAAAATATTTTGCAATGCTTTTTACTATTTTAATTTATTTTTTATTCTTTTCCGACTAAGCTTACTTATTCTGAATTCCTTATCGAAATACATACAATATAAAATACTGAAGATCTGTTTTGTGCAAAGTAGATATTTTTTTGCAATAAATTAGTACTATCACTTTTTTTATTTTTACCTCACATTTCACCAAAAATTAATTTTAATATTGCCGAACAATTTTATCACTACAACTTTTTTGAAATCGAAATCGATGCTTTTTTGATATGAATGTCAACACGTTCGGATAACAACTCAATCCAGACAATAATTAAATAACAATTGTGACATTATGAAATGATATGTAGATTTATTAGGGTCGATATCCAAGAATATGCTTGAGCAAAAAATGTCAAATAACTTAATCATATTCACTCAAGATATTGCATGTGTAGTTAAGTAACTTATTGAATTATGTTATAAAAAATCTACTCTTTTATTTATTATGTCATTATCCACTAAGTAAAAACAAATTGTGAAATATAAAACAAATGCATTTTGTCATAAAAAAAAACATTACTGTATTATTTTAAATTGAATTTGAATAAAAAACATTTTAAGAAAAATGATTGCAAAATTGTTTGGAGAACATTCAAGTACAGGTTTTATTTTAATGTAAAAAATTAATTGCAACTACAGTAGTCTTACATTATAAATAATAAATGCAGATCACTTATACATATTAAATAAATAAATAAATAATGAACTATATATTCACTACTCACTTTCGTATATCTTCTTTTTGAGCTTTGGCTCATTAGCTTTTTTAATATTAAAATAAATATAAACGCAAACCAGTGCACCAACACCCATTGCAATAATATGATTTTTTAAAATCATAATTTTTATTATAATTCACAATGACTATAATTTCAATCTTTAGAAACGGACATTTCCAAAATTATTAAACTGAATAAGTTTAATATAATTTACATAGGGTGTTTAATCATTAATAAATTTATAAAAATGTTATGATTCATTCATGAAGAAGATAACATTTGAAATGACGTGGAAACGTTTTAAAATAGTTTTTAATGTAAAATTCTTAATTTTTAATTCGTTTAATTATAATTAGATAATTATTTATTTTCGAAAATGTTCTATTTTATTATTATTATTATTGTTATTATTATTATTATTATTATTATATATAATGGTATATCTTAAAATATCAAATTATATTCAGAATTTAAAATATTAATTATCATTAATAACACTTAACGGAATTAAAATAAAAATGATTAAAATTTTTCATTCAAAATGTAATTAATTTTGTTTGATTTTTAGTCAACTTTAAAAATTGTATTATTATTATTATTATTATTATATATTATTAAAATTTAACAATTTCAACATATTTTTATATTAAGTCTTAAGTTTAAGACTTAGAATTTGTCAGGTTAATGTGACAAATATTTTATTAAAAGTACATGTGATTAATGTCCAACATTTTGATAATGAATATTATTCATGCAATAATCTACATACAAAAAGTTTCGTTTGCTTTGCAAACAACAAAATTTACTGGAAATTTTATAATTTTGTTGATAAATTTTATCATGCTCTCCTAATTCTTTTTATTACTGTTAATCGTGACTTTCAACATGAAAAATTAGTTAAAAAATTTTTTTACTATTTGAAGCAAACTATAGAGCTTTAGAAATAATTCTTGTTTTATTTATTTTTGTATTTTCTAAATTTTTATTTTCAGTGATACAAAAATGTTTCATAAAACTTTATAAAGGTAATAAATTCATTCATAATCATATAATCGTATAAAAAATTCTAACAAATTTTACTTGCTTGATAAATTTAAATCACAAAATGGAAATTATAAGTAATATTTATTCCACACACTTATGTAAGTTTATAATTATTATATATTTGATATCAAAACATTTGTTTCCCATTACAAAATTAAAATTCACTTATAATTATTTAATTATCAAAAGCATAAATAAATTAATTTATAAACATTGATATATGTTTCATAAACACAAAAATCACTGTTCATATTTAATTTTGCCTACAGTAAGTAATGTGTCATTACTTCGTTAAAGTACTAAAATTTAATGATATATACATAGAAATTAATTGAAATATGTTTTACTGAATTTCATGTCAAGTCTCACTCTGTAGAAATATATAGTTAAGTTGTAATTGACATTCTGTAAAATAATTTTTTTCTTTAAATTCCTCTTTAAATATTTATATACCAAATAATGTGTCCAATTAATATTTGTTAATTAAATACTAATAAATAATTCTTAAAAAAGTTGTTTTTGTTTTATAGTCTCATTTCTGTTCAACATCTTTTATATATATTTTTTGTATATTATGGAACGGTGAATCTGAAATTATGATATAAATAATATATGTAATAATTATGAAAATAAATTGTTTACTTATTAATTCAGATTAAAAATTCAAATATTATTTAGCATTAAAAGTTTTTAAACAAATATTTGTTATAAAATTGGTAATTAAAAAGCTCAGATTGCATACCTAGAGGATTAAAGGTATTTGAATAAAATTATTGAAAACTTTAAGCAGTGCTAAAGACTGAAATATTTTAATTAATTTGTTTCTTTTCGTTTTTATCACATGTGTTAAAAGTACATGTCATTTGATCTAGCACGCCTTTTGCTTTATTGTAATTGATCATATTGTTGCTCATCTCCAACTGAAAAAGTTCAAATAAATTTATTTTTATTTGATTGCGTAATTAATTTAATTTTTTCATAAATGTGCATTTTTTATATGTATCTCATTCTTCATAAAAAGAAAAAGAAATAGATCAAATATTCACAGTAATAATCTGTACATACATACCGCACGTTATGTAGGTATGCTAATTTCTAGATTATATGTCCATGCTTACACAGAAAAAACTTGCAATGAGAGAAATTAATAAATATATATTGCAATATAATACTTGAACATATATTCCACACTCTATTATAGTTAGCAAATATGCATTTGTTTGCATCTGTGTCAGTAACGAATAAAATAATGTTTACCTCTTTGAGGAATTTTAAATACATATCATCTGATTGTTCTGCTGAACTTTCTTTTTTTGCTGCTTTTTCAGCTTTCTTTCCTAAAATAATAATAATTATTTAATTTGCTGAGTGCTATTTGTAAAATAGTATTTATAATATTCAATTTATGTGTTCATGACAATGACATTGCATAATTTATTTATATAGATATGCATTATTCACACCTACTTATACAATTATATACATAATAAATTACTAAATAAATAATTACATTTAAAAAATAACATGTAAAAGTACTATATGATTACATTTTTTACTTTATTTTCGTGTTTGATTTTACTTACTGGCTTTCAATTTTTGTTTAAAGTCTGGATCCTTTCGCCTCTTTTGGTCAAAATAAACACATATTGCAATAAAGACGACTACATTAAGTGCAATAATAATAGAAATTTTTAAAGCCATGCTTACTGTAATAAATAAACTTCAATTAAGTTTTTAATATAACAGAATATTACAGCTTCCACTCGTAAGTGTTTGTTTCTGAAATTATTTTGTAATTGGTTATTTAAAAACAAAAAAATTATTACTATTTTATTGACCCTTTGAACGAATCAGTCTATAACATTCATTTTCTTACGTTGTCACACTCAAACAATTGAGTTAACACAATTTTGACATTATATAAAAAGTCTTAATTTCTAAATTATTATAATTGATCAAATTTAGTTGATATAAAAAATCCTTCGTTAGTCAAATTAATTACAATTGCTTTTTTTTAATTTTTGGTCAACTTATCAGTTTTTAAAAATGAATGACTGTTCTTAACACTGAAATGAATGGTATAAAAGAAATGAATAGTACACTTCTTTATATTATGTTTTGAATTTTATAATTAATTTTAAATGGTATTTAACGATATTTTTAACAATTCATTAATTTATAATTTTTTATATCACATGATTACAAAATATTTTTGATTTTTATGAATATAAATATAAATATTTATATTTATTTTTATTAATTGTCAGTTTTATAATAAAAATTAATTTATTGAAGAATGTCGTACGTTTTCTTGTATTTTTTAAGATTAAAGAAACACGTCAAATAATATATAAAACTTATAAAATCAAAAAGATTTTTGTGATTATTTTATTATTATTATTATTATTATTATTATTATTATTATTATTATTTTCATATCATATTATTATGATATGTAATATAATATTTCATATTATATTATTTTCATATAATTTTATACATATGCAAATTAATATTTGTGAAAAAATCATTAATATCAATTAGTGTTATATGCTGTATAATATTTTATGTTCTATTAATGACACAGATTTTTAACTTACGTCTAGTTCAAAACAACATACATAAGTCAAATTTTGTAAAACAAAGTTTTATTTAAATGTGTGAAACCATAAGTCTGTAATGGTAGATTTATACTTATGACAAAGGGTTTTTATATATAATTTTCTAATTAAAAAAAAAATTAAATCAGTACATATTTTCATATTATTATTATTATTATTATTATTATTATTATTTATTATTATTAACGTTATTATTATTTCTAAGGTTAACGTAGCTATTAATATATAAAAGAATTAAATAAATTATATTATAATCAAATTTATTTAAATACAATATGACTTATATATTATAAATATTAATATGTTTACATGTATTTTACATTATAGATGTATTTAATTGAAAAATATAAAAATAAATAAACTTTTATAATTAAATATATTTATAATACGTTTTTCGCACTTCTAATATATTTATAATCACATCTGAAACTATAATTTGATATAAATTGATGTATAATAGATATTTAAATTGTTATAAAATTATAAATGTACATAGTTGCAAGGTGACGATTGTCTGACTGTAAATAAATCAAATGTAAATTAAAAGCAGCTTCCCGTTTTAAATCTAATAATTCAGAATTTTCTTTTACAAGTTTTGGTAATGGTGAATTTAATACTTGTTTGTAGTAATGAACGGCTGCAGGTATTAAACCTAGTTGATGAAAAGCTCGTCCCAAATTATATGAAGTTTCTTGTTCTCCACCTTTTCCTCGAGCTTGAGCATACTTTTGCATAAATGCAACAGCTGAAAAAAATGTTACTTAAACAATATTTGCAAATTAATTATTTGTAAAATGTGAATAACTTGTAAATTTAATTATAAAAAGCATTGCTTGAAATATCAATGCATAAGTAATAAAGTTTTAAACACCTATATTTTGAGTTTCATAACTTATTTGTAAAATATGCAATTTTTCATTACAAAAAATGTGACACATTTTTAAAAAGAAAACTTTGATTCTTATTTAAATTTAACATACTATGTTAGTTTTGACAAATTTAATATATTTATATATATTATTTTACTACATAAAACACTCCTGTTGCAAAGTATGCATGTAATAATTTATTTATATGTATAAAAAATATGAAGTACATTCATATAACATAACTAATGATTATGCGCCATTACATTTGTTATGTATATTTAACTTAAATATAACTGATTACTTTTTAAAATGTATACCATTGTAATGGATTTACATCAGTCAGAATAGATTTAAATACATTAATATATAATTTTAAATTATGTACAAATTGTTTATAAATTTATAAAAAACTACATTTTATCAATAATTCTTAGTCGATGAATAAACTGAGTAACAAACAATATTCCTAATTTATCAAAATATAGTAGTCAATGTTAAATTCATTTAATGACTAAATTAATTCTCAATAAAAAATCCCTGTGCTGTAATTTTTTAAGGGTTAATAAAAATGTTATATATCAAACTACCTTGAACAACTATTTGATTTTTTCTAGCTGCAAATTTCTGACAAGCCATTTGAAGTTGTGTTACCGCAATCAACAATGCAAGTAATGCATTCGGTTCTGCTTTGAACAACGAAATGTAGTCATTGAGAGCATACTTATATGTCCCTGAAACCAAACAATTATTAGCATGAAGGATATGCAAATGTGAGAAAACATCCTCTCTACCCAATAGCCTCATCATGAACCTATTATGCCTTGAATCTTCTGCTCTTTGTATAATAACATTTAACAAATTCCAATACTTTGGTTTTGGATCAGTACGAACCAATTCTCTGACCACATTGAACCCATGATATGTATCATTAGTATGGATACAGGAAATCAAACAAAGAAACATAATATGTGCATATTTGCAATCAAATTTTTTAGAAGTAAGCGCACTAAAGCAAAGTTTTTGTAAAAATCCAAATTTGTTTAGCTTATACGCCATATCACACATTTCTAAAAACAGAGTAAATTCTTCTTCAAACGATGGAATGTCAGTCATTATAAAAGATGGCGCGTTTTCGTCTTCCAAGTTTTCTCCCCTAGATAATCTGTGAAGATGCAGACACTCTAGTCTTTGCCTTAATCCAGTTGCTCTGGTCAAAGAAGTTAGTTCTGATTTTGACCTCAAAATAACACAATGTCTAGAAAAGAGACACATGGCAGATTTAAAATATTCATCATACCGTTGTACTCTGTAAAGCAGTTTTGTGCGTTTAAATAAAACATCCGGATCAAAGACATCGTCATCAGGATTTTGATCCAAAACATTGATTGCTTCGTTAAGCAAATTTTGTTCCTCATATAATTTTGCAAGTTCAAGTTTTGCTTCCATATGCCGAGGCGATAATTTACAAACTACTTCAAAAGAAGATATTGCCTTTCGAATGTCCCCACAACCAATCCAGCATTCCGCATAACGCAACCACACTGCGGCCAAACTGTAATTCGAGCTATGCACCAGAGGTTTAAGAAGACTAAGAGCTCGTTCGAATTGTTTCTTGGACATCAGTGCTTCCGCGATATCCAAAAATAAATCTCCGGATATTTCCGGATTTTCATTTTCATAAAGGTTGGGAAGAAGAGTTTCGGCAATCTGTAGTTCATTTAATTCAATTAAAGCTATAAGGCATTTTGCTTTGAGATCAACTGGAACATCATCTGGAATTCCGCATGCTTCAATGTACCTTACAGAAGACGAAGTCGTTTCTTTTTTTAATTCAGTAGCAGAAATGACAACAGTTTCTTCCACAGGAAGAGTTCCATAAGTTACCCAAATATTAGTGTATTGAGTCAGTAATTCGAGACACCTGTGAAATTTTTTTAAAACTATGAGGAGTTCAACCATTATATTAACTTCTCCAAGAGTGACTAGATCTGGACATTTGTTGAATAAATTTTGCATTGCGTAATATGCTTGCTCATAATTGTTTTCTTGCATAAATTGTTTTGCTAACATTTTTGCGTATTTCATTATTAATGCAGAATCTTCTGGACCAAGAACATGAATAAGTTTCACATATCCTCGAAGTGCAGATTTCTTATCTCCAATTCTTTCTTGTAATTGAGCCCGAGCTTCATATAAACTAGCGTCTTTTGGATTAGCTAAAATTGCTTTAGAATAACACGTTATAGCTTGTTTCACGTTATCGGCTTCTAGAGATAAAATTGCTAAACGCACCCATTGGTCAGAATCCTTTGGACTGAGATGAGCTGCTATTAGAGCAAATTGAAGGGATTTTTCTGGTTGATCATTTTCATAAATCATAGCTAATGTTTGAAATGGTTCGGGCGCGCTTGGAACTTGCCTAAAATACAAGTTAATTTCCTAAAATTTCATAGATGAAAAGGGTCATTTTCATACTAATGCATAAAAAATATACAAAATTTAATGCTTTCTAATTTACTTTAACTTTCTTTAAGTGCTAAACAAAATTGTGTATTTAAATTTAAATAGACAATATGACAACTATAAATATATTTATATTTTATAATATTATATATATGTATAAAAATTGGTTAAAATGTTAATATAATTAAAAATATTTTGTTATTTTATAATTACAAAAATTTAAAATAGTGTGAAGTGTTTTTCTTTAAAACAATGCTAAATTAAATAGATATTAAGTTTGTTTGTATCTTTACAATACTACTTGTCTAAATAGATAAATAATGCTTTCTATGAGAAAGTATTTCAATGTATTATTGCCTTATAATATGATAAATAAATATTTAAAATACTACAAATTACTTGAATAAATTTATAAAGTTAAAGCTGATCCATTGAATTATTAATAATTTTGAAATCGACTATAGAAATAATTAAATTAAGTAAAAAGTAGACAAATGCAAATGAATATATTTGCAAAACAAATTCTACTTTACAATAGATTGTTTTTTTATTGTCTTTTTTAACACATTTATATGCCAAATAAAAAAGATACCTGATAATTTCTAAACACATTTGAGCAGCTAATTCTGTTTGTCCTTTTGCAAATCGTACATTAGCTTCCCCCATGAGTCCTTGTAAAGCCAGTGGTAACGTTTTTTTTTTACGAC
>JABFOX010002016.1:0-11995 GCA_022817665.1 Axea sp. ZL-2020 | reverse complement strand
AACTTATTCATTTCCAATTTGTAGCCAATCAGTCCTTTCTCGTAATTTAAATTATGTTTAGCAACATAACGCCATTTTTCCAAGAAAATATTCTTTCTTAACTCTTCTTCATGGGAGTTGGCATATATTTTTCCATGTCGGAGCTTCAATAACAAAACAAACGTAATTAAAAATAAAGTCATTGATCGTGTTATATGTTTAATTAAATTATACAAACTCGATAACAACACGTGCAATTTTTTAACCAGAAACCAGAAATATTGTTTGAGAAACTGATAACAATCATTTGACTTATTATTAAAGATATTTATTCAATTTTGAACACTTATATAACAAAGTATTAAAAATTATCCCTAATATATTAAAATAAGAAATAAAAAAGAAATGAGCAAAAGTTTTCTTTGAATGGTTATGTTCAAGTATTGATAACTACACGATATTAAAAAATAAATACCTTGTATGCATGCCACTCATTCTGAAAAATATCATCGTAAAGACTATTTGCTTTTTCTGATACTATTAAAGTTGATATTATTAAGAGTAAAAGATTCATTTTGCTGGAATTCTTTTTCTATAAAAGAAAATTTATGAGATATATCAAAATAAACAATTGTTGAAGTAGAGTAAATAATTACAATCTGTCTTTTTCTGTATTTACACAAAACTTTGAAAATCGAGATAACTGTTCAATAATCCTTTTTCAAGGAAACTTTACTAGTGTAAATGCACATTTAATACATATTTTTTACAACTGACACTTGTCAGTCACGGTTATTATACCATGACATCAATTAGGAAGAATGTAATGCACAGGATATCGTTATCGATTTCATAATTCTTTTCAACTAAACATCCGTTCATTTTTCAGAATATAACAGCAAACTTCAACAAATAATAACATTCGTATTTTGCATTTGATTTTATCACTACTAATTTATGTGTTTAAATTTAATATTCGTGTGGAAAATTGTGAATAGTAGAAAAATTACAAAGTATAGTAAATTTTTTTTACAAAATGATTAATTGAATGCCATTAAAACATCGCTTGTAATATACATTATATATAATATAGCACGACATAATATAAATATAATATAAATATAATACAATATAAATAAAAAAATATTTGTATTTATTTTTTACAGGATGTTTTATTGGTAGCAATGGTTCCCTTACATTTTGTACCTCACAATGGATATTCCCTTACACGCACTCTACATCCTGGTAAACAAGATAACGCACATCAGCTGTCTCCACCCTTCCACACCCACACCATCCCGCAACATAAAGTTAACATTGAAAGTATAATCGCAAAACTCAATTGCATGTGAAAAATAGAACAAGAAACAAATATTTATTATAATTCTTTTTAACGTGTTAAATGTAATATTTGAATAATATAAGACTTTGTTAAATGAATTTGTTGAGTGTCAAATTACCTTGTATAAAATACTGTACGATCATTCATATATGCTGTTGTTATACTGTGCAGTAGAAAATTGCAGTCTTTATTTATAATGAATTTGAGCTCTCCCACTTTTATACTTAGACACTTATAAAATCTTTTATCACGTGAATCATTTAAACACCTCTTAATGGCTCTGAAATGTATTAATAAATATAAATGCAGAATCCAAAACATAAATTACGGTTTTAAATATTACTATTTGAGTATGTGCAAAAATGTATGCGATGAAATGCTTTTGAAACCAAATTGATATATCGAATGTTTATTTTAGACATAAAAAAAACAAATTAGTAGATCTAGCTAAATAGAAACGATTAATGAAAAATTAATTATCCTGTTTATTTTTAAATTAGAGATCTCAATCTGTTGTGATTAAGAATTCAATAAAATAATTATAATGAAAAATTGCATATATAATAACTTTCTAAAGAAGTTTATTTTATACATAAACTGTATACAAATGAAAGCAAATTAAATGAATAAATGGATTTCTGTGCATTAAAATATATGATGAATGATTTTCAAGTACGTAAAAGTTATTTGGTAATGAAGAATTCTGCGATGTTTTTAATCTTTGTTTAATCTGTTTAAGCGTTCTTAATATAATTAGACAGGATATTATGCATGTTTAATATTTTGATTTTGATTAATTATACTTCATAACATTTGATTTACGCTACAAAATATCGTTTAATATCTGTTCATCTAAAAATAATAATAATATGAAATTAATAGTAATACAAAGAATTAAAGGTTAGCCCAGTAGTTTATAGATGATGTGACAGATGTAGTGCTTTCAGGAGTAAATGATAAATAATAAATGAAGTCTTTGTTAAATGGTCGTTGTATTTTATTTTTCATTTTCCCATTAAATTAATAAAAATTATATCGAAATTTGTTTAAAATATTAATAAAAAATTCACATGCATCGTCAAAATGTATTTAAATCATTGAACATGTTTCTATACATTGTTGTTTGTTTTTTTTTTTTTATTATTATAGGTCATACATTTAATATAAAAATAATCAAATAATCAATTAAATTTTGTTTTACTAAATAATACAAATATTTTAGTACTATTGATAACCCTGATAACTACTCAAAATGCTTGTACTAAACAGTATTTAGATACATCCATTTGTATACCACGTGTGCATATGTATAAACTAACTATAATAATTTAGTTAATACAAATAAAAGAAAAATTAAACAGTTTTAATCTAAAACGTTAAAAATCGAATTGTAAAATATGAATTGAACACGAATTTAATCAAAAAATATATTAACTATACAGAAGAGACCATGATTAAATTCTCTCAGCAAATTCCTTGACAATTTCTTAAAGTTTAAACTAAAAAGATTCGCATCATGTTTTAATCTCACGAACAACAAAACAAGAAATTAAAAAAATCATATAACAATAATTTTGACTAATGGGTTCTTAATCTCACTAATGTGAATGTAATAATCCAAGAATACAATTTCATTCGATGAAATATTTAGTTTTGGAAAATCCAAATTAACTTAAGCAGATAATATTCATGATTTAAAAAACGTATAATTGGAATTGTTAAAAGTCTTTAATGAATTTTATAGTAACAATGATATTTATGTGCGATTATTAATTGAAGCTTTAAAAATTGAACATTATAGAAATATGGTTTATAAGAAAAAATAGAACACAGACGCAAGAAAGATCAAGTTTTTTTTTCTTCTGAATTGATAATCTTATAATTATCGATAATTAATAGTTTTTTTAACTATTGTCGTGTTTATTCTGATTCATTCTTGTTAAAAATCATAGATCTTTGGAGTTGTGTGTGCACGACCTAATAAATACTTGGCACGCCTACATTTTGAAGTAATTAATTCTTATATCATTTTATTTAAAATGTCCTATCCAAATCTACTGTATTATAAATGGGATTCGTAAAATGGGATTCGTATCTATTTGATCGTTGTTTGCAACTGCTCGTTTTAAAATAATTTCAACTGGGCTTTTTTATATTTCTCTTATATGATTGGTTTATTAATTATCATAATTAATTTGTCGAGGATCGATGTGGCAAAAGTTCGGTTTAAGCTCTCAAATTTAAATATTAAAAGATGAAATAAAAATTCAAACGAATGACAGATAAATAATTAAATTTAAAATTTGTTATATTAGTAATTGTTAAATGAACTAATCGAAACAAATAAAGACAAACTTTTAGTGTATGCTTCACGTAAATCATATTGTTAAATATTTTTATGATAATATATACGTTTGTTATATTACTTTGTAATACGTGTTAATATTATATTAATGTTATCACTATTAACATAACGTTAAAAAATAGAATATATTTGACGAAAGTGTAATTTTTCATGACTAGGTATTTTAAATTGAAATATCGTTTAAAAAAATCATGTTAGTTTTTGCGATGAAACGCAATAATGAAGTATTTTTTCATTGTTTATGTTCAATTCAATTATTTTTAATACGAATTTTTCCAATGATTTCCTGAAGATAATTAATCGGTCATTTGAAATAAAAAACCTAATAGAATTTGTTCAAAACTGGATATCTATTCAAAAAAAATCTCATTTCTTTCTTTCACTAGTTTTTATTGATACCTAAAATCTTAAACAATAAGATTTTTAATAGATTTTTAGACAAAAAGTCTTACTTTTATACCGCAATATTCAAATGTATTATTTGATCATTAATTTTTAGAACAGATGTATTCGCACAAATAAGAAAAATATTTTTTCAACGAAATCAAATGTTTATTAATCTTATCATTAAAAACCATGTCATCAGTCTAATCAAATTGTGCAATTTTGTATATATTACACAAAAGTAAATGAATTCATTTGTGCAAAAAACATTGCTATGTACATTAATTTGTTGTTTCTTAACGAAAACTGTTTTCAGTATTAAGAAAGTAATGGATAACTTGCGAAAGTAGCAATTCCGCACATATTATCCTTATTTCGAGCAATCTTAACGTAACCTTTTTGTCCCCAATTTTCTCCCCAGCTATTTTTTACAATCCAATAATCTTCTCCAGTTTTAGTAGTACCATATCCAATTACGAGAACACCATGATTCAAATGAAAAGATGAGCAATCTGGATTGCTATAAACACCTAATGTAAAAAAAATATAATTTATATTAATACATACTTACATTTTATATTTTGGTAATTCATTAAAATATGTAGATTCCAGTACTTTTATAACTTAAAAAAAATAATAATAAATATTAAATTTCATACCTTTTTGATATAAATGGAATGACATATCCGAAGCATCAATAGCTACAGCAATAGGACCAACTGTGGCAACGGCAATTCTAAGTTGTTCTTCGTCACCCGATGGAATGTCTATAGAGGCAATGTCAGTAGCCCCAATGTTTTTTGGATTGTATCTATAAACAATAATTTATTAAAAATAACATCATAATTATATATTTAATTAATATATTTAGTCACTTGTGGTAGATTAATTACCTGCATTTACCATTATGACCTTCAAAAGGATAAGTCTTTTCAGTATCTATACCTTTGTTTTTGTAGATGTAATTAAAAGCATTATTTGTGTCACCACCATCGCATCCAAAATTTCCGAACGTATTTGAACAGTCGATCAAGTTTTGTTCACTAAGAGAAACTAAAACCCCATTCTTTCTAAAATTCTGACCTTCCAATGACCCAGTCTAAAAATGTATAAATTAAATTTATTGTTATTAATATATTTTCTAAAATGTATAATATATATAGCACATACAATGGTTAATAGTAAAATATCTAAATTATAAAATAATCTAAAAATTAACAAAACTTTAATTACAATTATATATTGTAACGTGTATCTCAACATATAATGTTGAGATAATTTATCATACATTCCATAATTACATATTTATACATTTTATAATTATTTGTCATTATATATACAAAATATTTTTGTTCGAAAAGTCTTAAAAAAAGAAACTTAATCATTAACGAAAAATCGTTTCAAAGAAATATACGTTTTGCTTTTCTATTTTTAATAAAAGCCAAAAATGTACCGTTGAAAAAGCCCAACAAGCACCGCAGTTCCCTTGGTCTTTAACAGGAGTAACTGCACCCTTATCTCTCCAGTCTATCGAATTTGGCAGTTTTACATTTGCAGGAGCAAGAAAAGTAGCTCTTATAAGAGTATTATCATTGATCATTTGGTTACTATGAACATATGGTCCTTGATAAATCACAGTTTTATTATAACCATTCAATCTTGCTACTTCATGATTTAACTGAAATAACAATTATTTTATTATTTTCTCCCATTCGTAGTAAATTGGAAAATATATTGAAAATTTATTGAGTCAGATTTACGGATTATTATAAATTATTAAATTATAATAATATAATAATTAATCTAATATTGTAATATTATACAGTATGAGATATTGCAGATTTTTAAACAATTCTACAATAACTAATATCATAACATCTAATTATTTAAATTGAATTTAAATTTGTCTCAATTTATTGTTGTAAAAAATAATTATAAAGTATACCATATCAGCAAACTTATTCATTTCCAATTTGTAGCCAATCAGTCCTTTCTCGTAATTTAAATTATGTTTAGCAACATAACGCCATTTTTCCAAGAAAATATTCTTTCTTAACTCTTCTTCATGGGAGTTGGCATATACTTTTCCATGTCGGAGCTTTAATAACAAATCAAACACATTTAATTTATACAAACTTAATAACAGCACATGCAGTTTTTGAACCAGCAACAAGAAATATAATTTGAAAAACTAACAGTCATCTGAATTATTATTAAGAAAATTTGTTCAGTCTTCAACATTTTTTAACAAATGTTATAAATAGATCATAATATATTGAAACAAGATATAAATAAAAGTTTTATTTAAATTATCTTCAAATATTGATGACTATACATTAATAAAAAATAAATACCTTGTACGCATGCCATTCATGGTGAAATATACGTTCGAAAAGAAATTTTGCATTTATCTCAACTAGTAAAATTATTAAAAGTAAGAGTTTCATTCTGCTCGTATTTCTTTCTGCAAAAAAGCAAATGTTAAAGTTGTATAAGAACATTGAAATGCAGGGGTTAATTATGCATGTGTTCTTATCAAGCACAACATATTTTATAAATAATATAATTTAAGCAATGAAGCAATGAAGCAAATCATGGGAGAATCAGACCATATTTTGTTTTCATAGAAACAATAGTTTTTTTATTTAATAACGTTTATTAATTGCACTAAACATAATTTTGTTAGATTACATTAATTAACAGAATGAGTCTGGAATGACACATTTTCATTCAGTTATTTATTAAAACAATTGTATTAATAATTAGATGTGCAACAGATAATTAATTATAAATGCTATATTTTTGGATTTATATATAACTACAATCCTTGAATACAGTTATTAGTTTATGTTTGAATATCCTTAATTTTTGGAACAAAATATATTTCTAGGTAAAAATAAATATGTTAACTATTGAATGATCATTATATTTTGAATGGTGCAAAAAGATTGAAAATTATAAAAGATATAAAAGTGCTCATTGATTGAAAATATTATTACTTTTTAATGCTTCAAACGTCAATGCAATTTTTAACATAATTATTAAATTGTTATAACATAGATATAAGATAAACAAAACAAATTGATTTATAAATAATTCATTATCCATTTATTGAAAACAATCCTATTGTATTAATTTAAAATTGGTAATTAAAATAACTGCAATTTATTTGTTATTATGTGCAAATTGGATTTCTGTTCTAATCACTTTCATTAATCATGCATAATTTTCATTTTCATTAAACAAATGGCATAAAAGACTAAGCGGTGTGTTTTGTTAATTGCCTATTTTTTAAACCAGTATTTGAACAGTTTTGTTATTATTAATTAAAACACAAGTGTCGAATTTAACGTTAAATAATGTTAATGAAAATAAAGAAGCCAATTTCGTTTTAATTCTCAATTAAAAAAATTTTCCAAAAACGAACTTCAGCACTCTTAGTTCTAATAAATTCATTATAACGGTTATTAATAAATTAGAATTCTTCTGTACAACGTAAAGTATCAAATTAATAATCAAACGACGTTGCAAGATTTTTTGTAACAGCAAACTGTTATTTCTAACTTTTATTCCAAAAATGTGTTTACTCTTTTTTTGTAGGACTTTTTTATTGGCAGCAATGATACTCGTGCAATTCATACCTCACTTCAAGACGGACAGAATGGATATTCCCATACACACGCACACTATAGCCAGGTAAACAAGATAATGTACATCAGCTGTCTCCACCCTTCCACACCCACACCATCCCGCAACATAAAGTTAACATTGAAAGTATAATCGCAAAACTCAATTACATGTGAAAAATAGAACAAGAAACAAATATTTATTATAATTCTTTTTAACGTGTTAAATTTAATATTTGAACAAATATAAGACTTTGTTAAATGAATTTGTTGAGTGTCAAATTACCTTGTATAAAATATTGTGCGATCACTCACATATGTTGTTATTATACTGCACGGTAGAAAAATGCAATCTTTTATTTATAATGAATTTTAGCCCTCCCACTTTCATATTTAGATACTTATAAAATCTTTTATCACGCACATCATTTAAACGTCTTTTAGCGGCTCTAAAATGTATTAATAAATATAAATGCGGAATCAATAACATAAATTACAGTTTTAAATGCTACATTTTAAATTTGTACAAAACTTAAATTTATACGTTGAAATGCTTTTGAAACCAGATGGTTATGTCCAATATTTATTTCAGACACAAAAGAACGAATTAGTATATCTAGTTAAATATGAACCATTAATGAAAAACTGATTGTCCTGTTTGTTTTTAAATTACAGATCTCAATCTGTTGCGATTAAAAGTTTAGTAAAAAGATTATAATGAAAAATTGCGTGCATAACAATAACTTTCTAAGGAAGTTTATTTTATACATAAACAGTATACAAATGAAAGCAAATTAAATGAATAAATGGACTTCTTTACATCAAAATATAATATGATGTATGATTTTCAATTATGTAAAAGTAATTTGGTAATGAAGAATTCTGTGATATTTTTATCATTAATTATATAATCATTTTAAATTTTAAACAACTGTTGTTTAAATATTTATCTGTTTAAGCGTTCTTAGCATAATTAGACGGAATATTATGAATGATTCATATTTTGATTTTGATTAATTATAATTCATAATCATTTGATTTACGCTACAAAATATCGCTTAATAACTGTTTATCTAGAAATTATAAGAATTTGACCAATTGTCATGCAAACAATTAAAGGTTAATATAGCGGTTTAAAGATGTTGCAACAAATATAGTGTTTTCGCGGATAAATGACAAATAATACATGAAGTTTTTGTTAGACAGTCATTGTATTTTATTTTCAATTTTTTAATTATACGAAGAAATATTTTAAAATGATAAAAAATAAACTGTTGTCTAATCTGAAGTATATAGGAGAATTTCTTTGGTTTTAGTTATTTTATATATAATACAGGAAAACGTTATATGGTTACAAATAATTTTGAAATTCTATATTTCTGTAGTTACAGAAATATAAGTTCGTTTCTATAGTTCAAACTGATTTAATCGCACTAGTACGTAAAATGGTATCTGTGTATAATTGCAATTTCGTCATTCTTGTGCACATTGACCAATTCCGCAATAGTGTGTACAACACTACTTTGCGTACCGTCACGCGTTATAAAAATGTTATTTAACAAACGGAAGTAAATTCTTTTGTATCGAAATATCATATTTCATATAATTAGATTTATAATTTGTTTTAAACATTTGTAGTTTTTGTGCATTATGAGTGAAATTCTTAATTTTTTACAAATGTAAAAGAAAAATAAATACATTTTTAATAAAGATAAACCATGTACTCTTATAAGAATGTTAAAAACGATATAAATGAAATCATTCATGATTAATTAAATATAATAATTGAATTAAATGCTTAAAGAGCAGATGCTAAAGAGCATCTGACCAAATAATAGTATAATATTATAGATATTATGTTTTATAGTAAAAAATGAATTCAGATTCTACAAAGGAACTTTTGTTAAAATAACTCATGAGCTATTTCCCAGGTTGTTGCATTTACGCATAAGCTTAAAACGGCTGGAATTGAATTTTAAAACATTGAAATATGATACATGAAAATACACATTAGTTTATTTAATATTTTTGTGCAAAATGAGATAAAATAAAACTTATGTCTGGGAACGAAAGAACTATCACTTCTACTATATATAAATTAAATGAAAGCATATTCATCAATGTCTAATTTAAGATTAATTTGTATTGATTGAAGCTAAAGAAAACGTGTAGTGCTGTTTAAAAGTTATATTTGTTTAATTTGACGAATTATTAAATATTATTAAAGTTAGTCTTATTTGTACAAAGTAAATAATAGATCAAGCTCAAATTTAACATAGTTTAAACAATAATTTATCATATTATCAAAGTATAATTAAAGACTAAAAGCAAAACAATTTATACAAATTAATCTTTAGTTTGTTCAAAATAATTAGTATTTTTTGTGAATTATTTCCAAATTTGACGGTCTCATAATATTTACCACGTGACAAGAATCAAACAATTTATTGTATTGCTAAACAAATAATTAAAAATCAAAAGCAAATTTTGCAGACTGATCTTTAATTAATTGAAAATGAGTACGAATTTACTTTTTGATTTTCCTGAAAATTATAATTCACTATAAATATACCTTTGATAGACAGTGTTTTCGTCAACGATTTAGATTAAATTCGTAATAATTAACATTGACTTAGATTATATACTATCAGTTAAAATTTGTCTTTCACCTAGGACAGAAGCATGACAATTCTGAATTAATTAATTCAACTGCGAAAAGTATATACATGCCCTCATACATCCATCAATCTATATGAAACGCGTAAAATATGCTCTCTACATTTTTTTACAAGCATTTTTTTAAACAGAAGAATTATATCAATACACCGTCAGTATTGACGGGTTCCCTCGAGAGCGCTCTGCAAATACAGCGTTAAATAAAATAGACGTATAAAAAATTATTTATAAACAAACTTTCTTAATTATAAATTGTATTTGCATATATTCTAAACAAATAAACATTTGCATCATTATCATTAAGCTTTTCAATCGACCGCAATTCTAAAAACAGAAAAACAATTATTTTTATCTACTTACCTTACTTAAGTTAATTTTATCTATTCATTATGCAAACAAAAAATCAACGTCCTCGAAATAAACAAAAGCCGTACAATGCATCTTATCTGGTAAGTACATTGTTTTATCGACTAATGAAGAACTAAAATCGTCATTTCTATATTGATATTGCCTCCCGTTGGTAATTTTATACGGACTCATTACCAGTAATTTCGATACTGAAACATAATTAATCCTTCCGCGGCGAACAGCGCCTTCTGGCGTTCAGCTATAGATGCTTGCTCCGAGCGAACAGCGCCTTTTGGTGCCGTTCATTTCTAAGCGCTCCGCCGCGAAAGGGTTAAGCCTACGCATCTAACCTAACAATGTATAAATACTTTTCGGCATGATTACCAACATTTAACTTAGATTTTAGATACGTCAACTTACTGGAGTTAGCCGCGGAATAGACCGTCAAGGCTAATTTTTAAAACGAATAGAGATAACTCAAATAAATAAAAAGCACTAAATTAAATACCATAAAGTATTAAATAAAACAAAAATAACGAAAATAATTCGTGTGAATAAATTAAACAATTGTATAATACCTTACACACTGCATTTTTTAAAATACAATTTATTTCATTGATCCTAATTTAAATAAAAATGAAACAATCATTATTTGCATTTGAAATTAATTAAATGTAATCGTAAAATTTTAATTATAGGCATGTAGTATATTAAAAAACATTAATCTTGATATATATATATATATATATATATTTCATATGAATGCTTTTTTTAAGCAGATACAGACCCGTCTATGTCTTTTGTTGTTTTAAAAAACAAAAAAAAAAAAAACAAAAAATACAAACTTCTAACAAAAATTTAAACAAAATACAACAAATTCAAATTGACCATATAATTCTGCAGATTAAACTTCGATACGGTGATATATATTCAAATTCAGCCATATTTCTAATTACTTAAATAAGATTAATAAATCAATAAAATTTTTTGTTTTATAATTTTTTTTTATATGTGCTATATAATAACAAAATTAATTCATTTTACAACATTAAATATTTATAGATATGTTATTCAGAAAGTATTAATTATTATTATTAAGTAGAAGAAAATATATTTATAGATGTATATTAAATGCTTTACTGCTTTTTGCGTCAGCAGCGCTTCTACCAATTATTCATCCCACGTAGAATTAAAATTCTGTAACTACAAAATCGATAAATTTCAACCTTTCAGAGAAATGTTGAATGAAAAAAAAAAAAAAAAAAAAAAAAAAAA
>JABFOX010002015.1:0-11997 GCA_022817665.1 Axea sp. ZL-2020 | reverse complement strand
GAAAATATGTGCATGTGAATTTCGCGGCAAAATGTTCAATATAGTTCACCGTCGAAAGGATAGTTTTAGATGGCTTTGACGGTCAAAATTGGGTACACAGTAAAGCATAGGAAGTTATAACCCCCTGGTTCTTACTATTTATACTTTATGTATCAATGGAGTATGGTGTACTTGGTAAATTATTAAGCATTCGTAAAGTTATATTCTTTGGTAGTAAGCACTGATATTATAATACTATACTAAATATTATTAATATACAAATAAAGCATAAACGTATATTTTTTGGTTCATAAGTTTTCTTCCTAAAAAAGCAAGTTTCATTCCGAGCGTAACATATTTCTTCTACGTGCATCAAACGTGTTATTAATCAATACGCTGTGTTAAATCATATTTTATAATTAGTGTTTAAATCTATCTCCTTTCACCATATTGAAATCGTTCTATCGAAATCAAATCTATTCACCACAGTGAAATTGTATTTATAATTTTTCAATGATACATTGAAAAACACTTTGAAACTGCAGTAATATTTCATGTACATTATTATGCATCTATGTATAATGAACGATTTTTATGTTTTAGGTCATGTGTACCGATGCATTGATGATAATTGATGAATAATTAATATTCCGAATCATCTGTAATTGATGCTTGCTACAAATACTAATAATTGATCAAAAACACACAAATGATGATAGTTTTGATGGAATGTATAATTATTCAAATTATTCTTGTGGAAAAAATGCGTCGTGACATTTTTTTGACAATGTTTTCATAATTGTGTGACGTTTTAATACAGTCATAATAGGAGGAGCTTAGTTAAACTGAACTATATTTAAATTAAGTATATCTGTTAACTGAATGAAATACGCAGATTTAACATTCAAGTTAGATATTTTACATGAAACAATTACTTAGTTAATTAAAATATAAGTGTATTATTCAAATTAACTATATTTTTATTTAAGTGATGTATTTTAAATGAAAACATTTAACAAAAAGTATAAGTTTAATGCATGTTGGCATATTAGGATAATTAAACCGCAGCTATTACGTCAAAATAAGTGAATATTTTAAATCTCAAAGTAAAAGAATATAACTGCAATTTCATTTATTACAAACCAATTTATTTATTTGTATAAATTCGCATATTTTATAGTTACATACGTTATTGCGACGTTTAAAATTGAAGCGAGTGTTTTATTTTTAATTTTAATATTGCATTTTAATTTTAATGAATTTTGCAAATTCATTAAGCGAATTTTGCAAGTGACAATGTAAATTCGAACACAGGAACCCAATAATAATATGATATTTGTTTCGAATAAAGATTATACTTTGTAATAAAACTTGATTTGGCTTTGGTTATTAACGGGAAGAGTGCAACATCAGACGTGGAGCAGGCATATCGGACTCGGAGAGCTGATATTTGTTTAGATATTTCCCAGAGTCTGTTGGTGGGTGCATCACTGGGATTCTCCAATTTTCATGGACTTTTTGTTTCACAACAGTGTGGGATCTAATTTCACAAAAATTATTCAAATGAAATACTATGCAAAATTGAAATACATTAAATATAATCACTCGGTATCAATTCAATACAAAATTATTGTCAGGGTACAATATATGTATACAATCAATAAAGGGAATTATTTTACATACAGAGATTAAATTATGAATGCAAAATGAATCTGAGTAATCCGCGATGCAAGGGAATTTAATTTATTTCATCGATCAACATGTATAAACAATATATTAGAAATACCAGATCACAAATGTTCGAATCGCTGGTCCAACAGCTTCATTAATCCGGTTTCAAGAATTAAAGACGAAATCCCGTATTCTCAATTTGTATATAATTTTGTAGAACTGCGCTGCCTATATATTTTTAAATAAGAATACTTTTCAATTCATTCTTTTATCCCGCGTGGAATAAAACGTCTGGATATAATCTGGAGATCTTCTGGATAAAATCGTCTGGATATAATATGGACATTATATGGACATAATCTGGATACCTTATCCAAAACGAAATTCAACTGGACATTTTCTGGGTGGCGTTCCTGACCCAGCAGTTGCCCAGATAAAACTTCCAGAGGGTATGCTTTCATATCAATTCCGATGCACACTTATTTGTATGAAATAAGACGCATGCACGCTAATTTATAATATTGTATTTCCTACTGACATTTTTTTTTACATTTTGTATAACAAGTTTGCATTTAAGTATTTACACGGAAGATACCAAGTTGCGTTCGTTTACACGCTCAGTCTCCAAGACACCGCTATTCCTTGTCCTGTCGCACACACCCTCTGCTCGATTCAACTTAGTATGTCATTCTTATTTTATTTACGTTACTACAATGTGTATATTCTTCCACCGTGGTTTGAGCAATCTGTACACTTTTTGCTAGCAACGATTTATTTTTCATTACACCTTTGAAAAATAACTCACTTGCTGAATAACAGCCATTACTTATTAAATTATAATAAGCATATTGTATAAGTGGGGGTTTTTAATAAAACCCATTAAGTGTAGTATAAATAGATCTGTAGAAAAGCATACGCTAATAATACTTATGTTTATTCATCATTTTCAATAATTAAGTTGCAAAATGATTTTATAAAGGAACTTCAGTTGCACTTGGACTACTGTAAAACCCATCAACTATTTTAACTTAGCGATGTGAAATGTTCCATCTGCGCTGAAACGTTAATTTGAATGAAAAAATTATCACACGTTATAAAACCTGTACGTTTCACTTAAAATTCAAGTTAGATCATAATTTCGTTGACCCAAAATTGATTTCCTTAGGATTGCTTCCAATTTTTTGTCACTTATTGAATGAATTAAAATTCTGAACGTTTCGAATCTTGTCATTGATTAAATATAAAATATTTTGTGGTCAAAACAGAACAATTAATTAACACACGAAGAATGACGAACACTGTTTACGTAATTGAACATTGTCTTTAGCGGTAATTGCTTCACAAAGATTGGAAAATGTTGAAAAATCTGCAGTTGTGTTAAAATAATTACGATGTTTGACGCAACATTAAAAGTTACGTAGCACTGGTAGAATATAAGAGTTTTCGATTTGTAATTTTCGTTCACTTTATTTTTTATCATTATTCCTTTTCCGCCGGCGTATATGTAATTAAAATTTTCGCGGACTTGTGGTTATTATGCGGCGCAGTCGCTGACACGTGAAATCATGCAAAATGTCGGACGTAAAAGCTCGCCGTCAGCACCTGCTTTTCAACAGCACACACGTTTAATGCACTGGAAGTGAAATAGCAGCTGTCGCGTTTGAATTCACGTGGTCCGTCGTTCTCAGTAAAAGATAAACCATTCATTCGCATTGCTGAATGCCTATGAGAAAAACGCTAATTTTGAATGATCGAAAAAGACGCCTCTCAAACGTCTGGAGACGGCCACGAGCGTTTCAGAAATCGTCATTCGCAATAAATTCCCTTGAGGAAATATTTACGAACCCTGAAAAATGTAATTTTTCACAGCCTTGAACGGTGAACCGTTCATTTTGACAAGAGTTCACGAACAAGTTATTTACATCTTTGAACAATTACCAACAGTTATTCAACAGAACAGAAATTGCGATAAAGCGACGAATCGAAATTTTGTGAAATCCATAAAGTACGCTGTGCTAGAGTTTCGAGAAAAATTGTATTCCAAAATTTCTTCATGCACGCGCTTTTCTCGTTTTGACGAGATTTCTTTGTCCTTTTTCCAATCGCGCAGCTTTAAGAAAAATTGATTCGTTTAACCGCGGAAATAAATTTTACCGAACGATCAAAACCGTACGATCGCAGCCAACGCAACTTTACTGGGAAACGTCGTATCAGCAGATTTTTCAGATGAAATGTCAGTTCGTCCTGTGCGTTTAAAAGCTAAAACTCTTCGTCAAAAAGCCGTTTCTAACTGACCGGATGCAATTGCCAGAAGTTGAGTAGCGATATCTTTAAATCCCAGTGCATTTCGTTCTAATACTGCTTGAATGAGATTCGCTCAACCAAAGATATAAATGAGAAGTATATTCCCTACCATAAGAATTTAAAATAAATCTAACATACTTATCCCAGACTATATTTATAACAATCGAGCATTTGCTGTAAGATTTTCATATGTCGTTAAATTTATCGCAAATGGTTATTTTTAACAATCATCGATTTCTTTTGAGACGCGTTGCGTTGGAAGAGCAGAAGAATAATCTACACGTGGTGTCCACGTAAATGATGCTTCATCATTTGTTTTAACAACTGACTTATACATCTTACTTTTTGGTTTTATTATACAGTTATGCGGCAATATCGCATAGCAATTATATTATATTATATAATAAACAATATCATTTTTATCATTTTTTTTATTTCTTTATTTAAGCATTATTATTATTATTACAGACTAAAAATTTGGAAGTTGGAATATATATTACTTTTATGCTCATTAATTTTAGTTCTTGTAATTCCTGCCATTTAATTGACTTATGATGTTATCTGAAATATGACACAGACAGAGCGTTCACTAAGTCCTTAGAGAATCCAAACAAAATAGGAACGCGGTTAAAGTTTCGTATTATATTCATCACGTAGTTTTTGTCCTTTTTTCAACGGCATTGGTCAATGGTCTTTATAATTTCTGCAACAGTATTTGAATACGTATGAAATTGATGCACATTCGAACTGAACAAAAATTGTATCGTTATTAATCGTACGTGCTGGAAATGAGTTTCACATGAATGAAAAGAGAAAGTTAGTGAGAACGGTCATGAGTTTTCAACGGGTAATTTATTCAGTCAGTTAGGACGATATAACTTTTCGTCTACCATGTGAAAAATGATACCGTAAAAAGCGGCTTGACAGAACAAAAGCATAGGTCAGGAGGCGAAGAACATCCCAAAACTCATATACATATACGCACAGGAAACTAAGCTCTGTGCGTCTTGCAACTTCACAGGACCCCTACATCTCGTTAGACAATACCAAACTCGAGATTACATTCCAGTTTACTTTTAATCAGGCGAAGCAATAGACGAAGTTTCTTTTACCAAACGAAACTTTTACGTTTTTTATCACTAAAATTGCTGCTATAAAGGGTATGAACCAGTGGATACAAAATGATTAAATTGAGAACGATACGTCCAACGAATTTTCGTCAAAGTTTCTTTTATCGTCAAGATGAAGAAACTACCTTTTTTTTTTTTTTTGTTGTAGAAGTGCTTTATAATACAATAACATTGTCGAATTATTTTCCATCTATGAATAATGATTTTTGTTTTTTCATTTTAATCATTTGTTGTTTCAACAATTTATATTTTTAAAGGGAAAAATTACTGCGTGATTGGACATCTTTGGCACTGTTATTCAACAAAATATAAATTAAGTTATTTTTGTTGGAAGGTTATATGTGTACAAGATTTTGCACTTTATCTTTTTCTTTTTTCTGTCATAATAACCACAACGATAATTATAGTTACACTTCTTTATGCTCTTAATATTTTGCGAAATAAGAATTGCTATCTTTAGCGAGAATTTTCAACGGATCGTGATTATTTCAATATTTATTCAAAAGTATCGCATTACATTTTTAAGGCAAACCCAATAAAAAGTTTGTCACAAAATGCGTGCGAAGGACGATTCTTACACAGTAACAGGCTGTTTTGAACCAGCTTTGTATGAACATTATTCTCCTGGAAACGTTCAGCAAGATCGTTGCACTGAATAGTTTCTGCAGGCTTCAGTATTAATTATGCTAACTTTCTTTTGACCGTACAAAAATTGCCTCGCAGACGTGTTCCGCATTTCAACACTTCAATTTGAAAAAAATTAATTGTATCAGGTATCAGGTCAGATAACATTGCAGTTTTTTGTAGTAGCCTGATGAACTGGTTTTCTTATAAAGTGGCATAATTTTACATTAAGGCATTGCTGGAACAGGATAACATTCAGAGATGACGTTTCAACAATAAAGTTCCATCTTTCAATACCGTATCAGTATCTTGTCTATTATCTATGTAAATTTTAGCATCGATGGAGTAATGCATATCCAAGTGGAAGAAGGAAACAATAATGGCTTGTGGTGAAAATAAATTTAATTATAAAATACTTGTGCAACAATAAAATGTAGTCTAATTTAATCATGTGTGAGGTAGTGGACGCAAAATAATAATTTCCATTGCGATAAAATATATTTTGTAAAAAAATTTGATAATAATAACAGTAAAATATATAAACAATTATACATTTGTAGTTTTGCCAGCAAAAACGCAACAGTACTTTATGCTCATTTTGCAAAAGAAAATTTAAATTATCATACCGACATTCTTATCATATTGAAAACAGTTCAGGCCTTAAATAAAGTGATTTCAGTAGCGAGGTCAGCCATTCTTCGATAAAAAAAACTGTACTTTGCACTAACTATGAAAACAATTTTCTCGAGATGGTTGTATTTTCTGGAAATTTTTGTTTTAATTATTCATATATATTTTATAAATTCTGATTAGATCTATCATTAAATAATATTTTCGCACGGTAAGTTTTTTCTCGCTTTTCAAATTGTCAAGCATTTATTTCGCCGCATAATTTAAATAGTTATTTTATCAATATTATCGTCTATGTCGTATTTCAGAGCATCTGTTTTTTATGCAGAAAGTAAAATTCTTTTTGCGACACAATTTATTAAATTAATTAAAAGTCTAGTAGGATTGGCGTTATTTGCTTCGAACATTTTGTTAATTCTTTGGATACCGGATAAAATAGGATTTATGACCAATAAATGTGCGGCATTTAAGTCACTTTTAAATATCCGAATTATTTCGCTGGCAAAATATTTTTCCTTATTTCCAGCTATATTACAATATGATTTCCCTAACTCTAACCATCGATATTTAAGTTGAGTTTAAAATGAAAAACATTTCGAAATAAAAATAACAAACTGCAAGTCTAATAAAAAAACGTGCTTTTTTTGATGACAAATATTTGTGAAATTTCAATTATTTTTGCAATAATAAAGCTTATTTAAGAAATCAATTTGTGGTGAATATAAACAATACAACTGAATAAAAAAGATAAACATATTTCCGGTAACAATGGTTAACAAATTTTAGCTAAAAATTCTGTTTAAAAAATGAAAAAATCCGCTCAATTTTTCGCTAAACAAACTAGCAACCCTGCTTATTCTAAACGATGTTACTCTGTATGTATGCTCTTAATAGGGATAAAAGACACGAGTAACAATAACTTATTATTATCAATTATTATTCTGAAAAAGGAGTGAAAATGATACTTGTTACCTTTGGGTAGCAAGTCCTAAGAGGAATGGAGCGAACTGTTTCTCTCATTCTTGCTTTATCTCTTTACCAAAACGTTTCTTCCAACAGCAACGTCTAGAAGAGATAAATCACAAGTTCCTTTTTTAAAATTTTTAATAAAAAGAAATCTAACACGAATGCTTGAAATTAGCATAAAGGAGAAAATGTGATAATGAGGAAATATAGGCAATAAGACCTAGGAAAACGTATAATCTCGTAATATTTGCTCTAAAGCAAATAGAAAAAAATGAAGTTTGAACTTTCTGATAAAATAAATATTATCAGAATGTTTTACTTTAAAATATCTATTTTAACGTTATAATTAAATTAAATTTTACACAATCTCAAGTAAAAATATAAAAAATTAGAGTAATAATAACTGCTCGTTCATTCAGTCGTATTTGCAAACTTTTTTCGTGTTTTTTTTTTTTTTTCAGTATTTCACAACAGCTATGCTTTGGAAAATGACTTTTGTCGATGTTTGGCTTTCATTTCGTAATCGTATTGAGTTCTCATAAGATTTTCGCACAATATATAAAGCCTAAAAATGCACACTAACTCATATTTCATTATTCTTTTTATATCAGATTCTGTATCAGACAACAAAACACAGACACACTGTTTGTTATATATTCTTGACTCCATTAAATATAATTATACAAAATTCTATAAAAACGAAAGAAAATTCCAAAATGTGTTAAGAAAGTTGGGAAAATAGTAAACAATAAAAATTTATGAAGTGACATTGAATACAGTTTGAAGAAATCTTGAACATTTTAACACTTTCAGACACAAATCTATTATTTTATATAAATTTTTACGGATCTATTGAGACAGGTTTATTGTTCTTCCAACTAATAAATACCAAAAAATTCTTTAAAAACTTTTAAAGTAGTTACAAAGGTTTTCAAAATTTTAGTTTGAAAGGGATTTAATAACGATTGATTCGTCATCTAAAAAGTTACAATTACATAATATTTCTTTGCAACATTAATGCATCGTGTATTTCATTATAGATCGAGTTATTTGAGATAATTAAATTAAATACTAAATGTAATTATTTTATTTCATTGCATGGCATAACAAGGACAAGTATATGTACAAGCATATGTCTTTATTATAATAATAACTATAATTGTTGTAACTGTGTTTGTGTCACAAGTAGAATTTCATAAATGAAATCCCATGTTTTGGAACACGGACTGTGTTGAATTAATTTTAAAAGAGGGATCAAAAGAAATATACAAATATTCAATAGTTAATTTTATAGATCTAATTATGCAATTTTATAGATGTATATACATAGTAAGTAAATTAATAAAAATGTTACAGATCATGATCTGCAGTATAATTTAATTTCAAAAAAACTCATATATTATTAAAAATCTGAAAAAAAAAAACATCAATTAAAAGCGCTTCTAAACATACAAATGAAAAAGGAATTAAATTTCGATATATATTTTGCATTCGCAATAAATATCTCTGAAGTTAAAACTTGAGTTAAAAATATCTTTTTGAGATTTTTTTTAAGTTTAATTACGATAATTCGTACTTTGCGCACAACCAAATTTCGCTACTGCAGCTAAGCGAATTTTCGCATCCATGAATTTATTCGTTATTAAAGCAAAGATTTAGCAACTCACTGTAAAAAGTTGATTGACCGAGTCACAAATATAGCAGGAATAGTTCCCACAGCCACAAGAATTTTCTAACTCTCGCCAATGGTAAGAAAATAAATGTTAATTTTGTCTTCTTGTGAAGGGAAGAAAACTCCTTCTAGACGCATCAAAACACGCAGTTTTCCGTCTCCTATTTCCGCGTTGGAAGACGTGAACATTGAACATCAAATCATTAACATTTGCTATGATTCTTATTTAAATTAGATTTACGCATCCGCACAAATCCGTAACTTTCTCAGTTTAACAAATCTTCTCTGAACGAAGAATTGAGATAAATCTTGCATGAACGACAGATAGGTCGATGAACAGATCTTACGCAAACGACCACTAGGTCGTTGAGTACATGCATACATGAACAACAGTTAGTTTGTTCGTTGTATAAATTCCAACCGTGAGAAAACCCGCTCTTCGATGAGACCGCGATTCCGAAGAGTGAATCGAATTTACATTTAACGTGTTTCATCTCGTTTTGTCGTGCGAGATCTAACGCAGAGCTCTGAATGCTGAGGACTGAGCTATGTTACTTTCTTAAAATTTTCTTCTTTTCCCGAGTTTCTTCTTCTTGCTCCGGAGCTTTTTTCCACTGTAAGGATTACTATTGAATTCGCGTTCTATATCCGGATATTTCAGGACATTGCATGATCAGGTAAACAGGTGGCTGACCGCATTTATGGTCTATCTTTTTTGTGTCACATTTAATTGATCCACGAGTTACACTAATGTTGCGTTTTGGGTAGGTTGCATAAAGACAAATCTTAATAAATCTGAACGATTGAAAACAAGTGCCAATCGTAAAACATACTTGAAGAAAAGGGCATTATAGGTATTTAATGCTTTTCTTTTACTAGTTTCAAAGCTGACGATTTTAACTTTAAAGATCAAAAACCCCCGGATAGGTCTTCCACCACAGATGAAGATCAGATTGAAACACTGATCGAGAAAACTATGCTGTACGAAACGTAAATGAGCAGAAATGCTGAATATGTCGAAATCTTCCACGACCATAAATTTGCACTAAGATTCAAACGTTCTGTGTTTCAATTTTCCTTTCAAATTGTCACGAACTTTTCGAACGACTCAATGTAAAGAAATTTGATTCTTGTTTTATGGAGAAATGGGTTTTTTAGGTGCTGTAAAAATGCGCATAACTTAATTATTTTAAAAAACGTAAATAAGTGTAGTATTATAAAATGAAATTAGCCTAATGCATGTTTACAAATTATAAACACGAGTATAATACATAATATTATTTTACAGCACGTACATTTTAAACAATGCGGGTTTTCAAATATTAAGCTCGCGTGAAAGTTAAATAAAAGAACTGGTAGGTAGACGAACCAACTTAAAGTAGAGACGAAAGAGCGTCTGGAGTGCAATAATTAGGGGTAAGTGCGTTAATGAGGACCCGTATTTACCGGCAGGCACAGAATGAGCTTTTTAAGCATTGTCTTGCAGCTGACTGTATTTTCATCTCAGGCGCTTCTAGAACATCAATTGTCCTACTCGCAATACCTCATAATTGATTTACAATTTTATAGCGTCAACATATGCGTATAGCATTACTTTATTTATGACAGTTATTTTCATAAACAAACGATTAGCGTGCATAAAATATTAACCGAGTTTTTTAAACGAATATAAAACATTTTGTACAAAACTGTTCTATAGTATTATCAATCGACAAAAAAATTACCTTTAAAGGGGAAAAAAACAACGAGGCAAGGCTTGCGTTGCCGGAGGTATATTTATACCGAGGTTTGTATCACAATGAAACCTGCACAAATATTATCATTAATAGAAAAGTGTGCATATTAATTTCCGGATCATTTGATGAGAGAAGAACTAACACTTTGGTCAATTATTTTATGAATTATGCAAGATTATATATTGTAATATTCCATTATCATAGAAATCACTAATAAAATTAATTTTTTTATTTAACGCGTAGGAATGTTTTTTTTTTAATTAATTATAAGAAAACTCAACGTGCATTTTCCAAAATATTCTCAATGAGAATTTCGAAATTGCGTTTAATGTAGTCAACATTTGATCTAGAAAATTAGAGTTTTCTAGAATGACAAAATCTTGACTTTTTTGGAAATTGATTATAAAATGTTAAAATCTAATTTTGAGCAATTTGCAGTTAAACACATCCTACACAAGACTTTTTTACACAACATTCGAAGAAAGAGCGATGACGCGCTTTGCTTTTTTGACAATTAATCGTTTCAAAATCTAGCCTAATCTTAATCAATACTAAGACCGATACAGTACGCATTAATTAATCTTTGTTGTAGCCATTCTCTCCTGTAATGTGACATGTGCATTTTTATAAAGTTTTCTCATCTTAGTCACTGTTACGATTTGACAATTATGTCGTATCTTTCTTTAACGTTAAATGATCTAAAAATAATCACACTCATAGATTTTTATTAAAATATTAGTACTCCATTAAAGAAACTTTAGAGATTATTGTTTTCGTTAGAATTCTATAATGATATTGGAGGTTAATAGTCGAAAAGAAATACATATAACGGAATTTTAAAACGCCTAATAATTTAAAGTATAATATGATTCATACGAATCTCTCCTGTCGATAACGAGCGGAAGATACGATCAACAAAAGACCCTACTAAGGAGAAATTTAGGAAGGGAATAAATTCAATCGACTAATTAAAATTCGTTATATAATTTCGCCATCCTCGCCTCGTGTTGAGGGGAATCTTAACTCCATCCTTGTTGGAGGGATATTTTATTATAAACAGCTCCAAATGTAAGACGCGTTACCAGTTTCTTCAAACAAAATTTTTTTAAACACCTCGATTTCGTTAATTGATATTCATTTGTTTCATCATTTTAGTAACTGTTTTAAAGTTCTGCAATAAATATTGTCGAACTATATCACCAATCTTTTTATATTTATTACTTATTATTTTTCGCCTGTCTTCGAAGGAAAAATTTATCTTTCCCAAAAACTTGTTTCTGCATCC
>JABFOX010002014.1:0-11998 GCA_022817665.1 Axea sp. ZL-2020 | reverse complement strand
GTATTGTTTGGGTGTGTTATATCTGGTGATAGCTGTTGATAAAACTGGAGGCGATCAACAAATAAATTCCTGGCCAGGAAGTGATTCAGAACAAAAGGTTTCTATAATATAATTTTCGGTTAACTTAAAACTTGAGTATTTCGGTTATTTGGAAAAATTATTAATTTTTAATTTAAAATAAAATACGGCAAATTGAATCAATCGACGGATCGTCGATCTCGAGAAACTCGAGATAGATTCAAAGTAACAAGAATCTTGTTAATAAAGTTTGCGAATCGCCAGCTAACTACCTCTGTATCTAAATTAAATTTCAAAATTTATACCGTTTTTTAATTTTTCAGATAAAAGTGTCGCTCTCTTGTTTTGTATTATTATATTATTTTTATTAATTTTTTTTAATAAACAGTTGTTGATTTCAATTATTGTATTTGCGCTTATCTTTTACTGCCCTGTCCTTTGCTCGTTAAATTCTTCGGTTTTTAAACTGTTCGAAAGAGAAAAATTACTGAGCTAACGAACAATATTAAAATTCCATTTCTTACCTTTATGAAACTGAAACATTTTAACTGGATTATGAAAGAATATAATGACACTGTAATTAATTTTTATCGATTTCAAGCACAAATATTTCCAGTAATTATTGAATCATAATTACCAACTTGTAAAATTAACATCACTCTTATTAAAAAGCATAAAATTGTATTTTACTTAATTAAAATTGAAAACTAATGATTTAACCTTTCATGTAAAATTAATTTTTTTTACTCAAAACTGGTGAAAACCTTTCTATTTTATAGATAGTTAAATTTGAGAGTATTTATATGAATATTGCAGAATTTATTTTACTGTATACAAAATTAATTTAAACAGTAGTTTTAAACAGAAATTATATTTGTTTTTAATTAATTAATTAGTAAGTAGTATTTTTTAATTTAAAAAATAATGCACTTTAAAGAGAAAATATGTACATTAATAAGTATTGTTTATGATTTCACTTATCTAGATAACATAATTAATTTGTTAAACTGTAAAGTCTGATTTCAAACTTAGAAATTGAAAAACATCACTTGAAATATAAATTAAAAATAAATTATGTTTCTCTTTTTTACCATTCATATGTAAACATTTATTGACAGAAAATTCTATTAATTACGAATATTTTAGAACAATTTCTTTCAGCGAAATAAATATGTAATCGAAAAACCCGAAAACATTTATTTAATATTTTATTAAAAACTATCTAATGAAACCAAAATTAAACCCCCCTCACATCACCATCGCATTATGTGAGATAGGAATAGGCGTTTGCATGATGTTGAACCTACTTTTCTTCATCGCATTCTTGTCTTTAATAAAAGCATAATTGTCGTTACTGGACTAATGAAAATTCTCAATGCATGCCAGATATACATATTTAGTAATGTTAAAAACTAAATTTGTGATGTTCTACTTTTGTTTACTAGAAATTTAAATGCAGATGTATACCTAAACCTATTCCGAAGTAACATTATACTCACCTGCAATAATTTGATTGATTGAAATTTAGAAAATGTATGGATCGAACATAAGTGTATTCAGCAGTATTACATAATTATAGTTTGATGATATTTGATTAAAATTTGTAAAAATCAGAGGATTACAAGATATTCAAATATAACTATTATGATATTTTTTATGGCAATACATTAAAAATAATATGTATTTTATAAAACCCAATAATTTACATGAACTTCGAAATTGCATCGTATGTCAAGTAGAATTCATCGAACTAGTCATAAGGTGAAATATTTTAGTTGATTTTTAGTTATAATTAGATCATTACCTAACTGCAAATTGACATCAATTTGAGCATTTGATAAAGTAGATAACATTCTCCCAAGACTACGAAGCAAATTTATCTTGAAAGAAATAACTGCCATATATCACGATTGTTAACGATTGATAAACCACTTAAATGTTTTAATGGATAATATAATATTTCTTTTTTAATAATTAATAAAATAATTTTTCAAATAGTTTATATCAAATCAATATTAAATTAATAATTGTGTTTATAATTATACAGCTGTTTAAATGTAATTAATAATAAATATTATTTTAATTATTGCTAATCATTCAGTATTACAATTTACAAGTGAATTCGCATATGACTATAGAATTAGTAACAAAAAAATAAAATTACTTACATATAAAAGATATTTTACTGCTACATTTATAAGTTAATTAAGAATAACATCTATTCTTTAATAAATGTTTCAGTAATACAAATTCAATAATTGTAAACTTAACATTAAATAGTAATATGTCTGAATGTTACATAACAATAATATATTAATAATCGTGCAGTCAGTTATGTACTACTAAATAAAGCCTTATAAATACAATGAATTATTTGAGAAAAATGTCGTTTCGGCATTTGCAAGTATTTACACCATAAAGTAGGAAGTACATAAAAGACATTTCAATATTAGTGTTTAATAGGTTTTAAAACTAATAATTCACTGTAAGTTTATGTCATAAGTTTTTCGTTAAACAAAGTTAAGCATATATATATTACAAAAAGACTTTTAATGGTATTATTTTATGTTATTAATTTATATTAATTAAATGGTACATATTGGTATATATATAATACAATGATATATACAATAAATTTGCTCAAAAAATAATGAAACAAGAATACCCTAGTCAAAAATCTGTTTGAAAAACATTCATAAAATTACACTCATCAGTCATGCTCGAACGTGATGGTCGGAAATGCAACGTATCCAAGCATTTTTCGCTATGAGGTGTTGTTATTAAACTCAGTATTTTTATCTTTTCGTGTACGTCATCACTCAAGTGACGTTCTCGGGCTTTACGGCGTAAAATGTCGCTTGAAAAAAGGTCGAAATTTATAATGTTCGTTCCGGGGCAACTTAATTCTCTCTTTCCGACGAAGATATTTAACCATTCGGGAGTGTAAGGTAAGCCTCACGTTGACCCAGTCCGAGGTCGAACATGCCGCTTATTAACATTGTTACGTAAAATCGATAGTTTTGAGAATGCGGTCTCACGAACGAAACGTGCCAAAATTATGGCGTTGACGTGATCTCGGTGAATAATACTATGATGCGTCGATGAAAATATGTAAAACTACAACTAGAAACAGTTATATTAGTAATCTTGCTCGTTACGAATGATTAATCGATCGAGTTCAAATAGAAGTTTGATAATTATATTTTGATATTAAGAATACTTTACATTCATTAAGTTTTATTATATAGATATTCACTAATTTTTTCATGAAAACGTGTAAACGAACTCAATAAATAAACAAACAAAAATTACATAGTATTATTTTAAATCATGATGAATTTGTCGTAATATAATCACGATTATGATAAATTTATTACTTTTGCTTTACCAAAATATCTTTTTTTTATAATAATTTTAGTAACATTCAATTTAAGAATATCTTTGCTTTATTTTGTAACAAAAAAATTATTTTTCTTTTTGCTTATTTACATTTAAAACTGTAATAGATTAATTTTCCTAAATTACACAATAAATTCAATTTAATATTAGTTCAATGTATATCTTTATTTCTCAGTAAAATTCAAAATTATTATAATTTAAATTTGGAGAGTTGGCGTTTTGTTTTGTAATTCACCTTTGAATTCATTTGTGAATTCTTATGTGAAATTTTGCCTTAGATACACAGATGTTATATCTGATATTTTTTGAAACAAACCTCTTGTGAAAAAGAAATTGTTTCATACCATCTCTGGGATAACTTTTAAATAGGTTTTTCAATCTTGCGATTGAAAATTAAAATAAAAATATTCATTCTCTAGATTTAATTCTTGTTGGTCGTGTCATATTTGTCCATCTTATAAAAGTATACTTTCTTTCACTATATTCACTATATTTAAAATAAAAATATCTAGCTTTATGCAAATATAAATTACCATTTATTATTAAAACTTATTTGAAATATTGTGATAATTTTTCAACAAATTTGTTCTCTCATCGTACCCAATCTAATCTATTTTTACACAACCGAGCTAGCATTCATTTATAACAAATTCAGAATTTATCTATATAATTTATCTCTGTATTGCGTATTTATAAATATGCTTATTCAATAATATTCACACAAAATCAAAGTTCAAATTTATTACATTAATATTTTATATGTATAAATATAACTGCGTAAACTGTCCTTTTTTTCTAAAATTTTATTTTAATTTTTTTATCTATTTATTATTTTCTGTATGCGAGTTTATACTTTATATTAAAAACAGGATACTGAAAATGTACGATAATGAACTGAATTTATTTTAATGAGTATTGGTTGATGAAATCGTAATAATTATTAAGATTTTTTTCACAATATAACAAAAACACGTCTATATAATTATGACCACGCACGTTACCGGATACGTAATGAGTGATATATTCAATATATAAAATAACGAAAAAGAGTTATTAATTAATATAATAATAATAATAATAATAATAGTAATAATAATAGTAATAATAATACTTTTTATTTTATAAGAATACGTATAAAATATTACATTGCAATATTTTATATATTTATACATAATATATTTTAAAGCATAGAACATTCTTGGTTCAAGATGATAAATATTATTTTAAAAATAAAAATTTTTGTATACGACATCCCTTTCATTTAAAATTCCGTTTTGAATCGGAATTATTTGGTACAATTTATGAGAAATTGTATAACAAAAATTTCATTGGTCACTACATCATTGTAGTTATAAAAAATGTAAGAAAAATAATACGTTTCAATTTCAATTATTTGAAAAAGTATTAAAATTATCACCTATTTCAAACTCTTTTTATGTATAGGGTAACTGTAGTTTACATTTTAAGAAATAATTTAATTTAGTAAATTAATTTATATTAAATAATGATATGAGTATTCGGAACAAATCACTGAAATGTATTCATTACTATATTAACGTACTATTTTTTTTATTTGAGATTGAATATTTCAGGAAAATGATCTATGCTGTATGTACAGGTCTGACGTAACACTATCTGTCATATATTTACTATTTCATTTATGGAAAAGTTTAGTAATTACATATGCTTCGTATATTTATGTATACATAAGTTATATTTTTTTTATTATTAATAACATTTATTCGTGTATTCAGTCTAGCAGTGCTACACAGTTGGTATTTCTTAAAAATATTTATCTGTGTGTGCGTTGTAAAATATGATCATTTTAAATAACTACATAACAAAAGGATAAAGTTCATTCGGTAAAACAACATTTTATAATATACCATATATTGAGGCAATTCAGTTGGAACAAAAATATAGAATCCTGGTTATTTAAACTAATTATAAATAAATATATTATGACTTTTTAATTCTTTGCTAATTGCACTCATATATTATATATTGTAAAACTTATTTATTTTCAATAATATGTTCTATTAAAAAGAAAACTAACATAATAATAACACTAAGAAAAAATAACATAATTTCAGTAATGCGATGATATGGTTATAAAATAATGAATTAACACAGTAATAAAATATTATATTAAGTAAATAAATATAATATTAAATAAATAAGAATAGAATTAACTAAAAATAACTTGAAATAATAGTGTAGTAAAGTACTTATATAAATAAATTATATAACACTAAGAATTTATAGTAATATAAGTTTATAACGATATAAAAACAATGATGTAAGTGAATTTTATGAATATAAAACGAAAATAATGATGCAATAACAATATAATAATCCAATTTATGGACTAAATATTGTACAGTAATAATATCAATCCAGCTAATTAATAACAATTTTTAATAATGTGAATGATAACTATGTGTATTGATCTGAATAAAATACTACTAATAATACAAATAATATACATTTTATTTCAGAAGATTTTATATATAATCTTAGAATAAGAGATCGTATTTAGCTTGCTCAATAACAAACACTTCTACATATTTTCTTAATATAATTAAGAATTTTTCAATTAAATTAAAATATATAAAATATAATTAGAATCGTATCATCAAGGTTTGTTGAATTATTAAATTTTATTACAACTTTTGTTAGTTCATTATTGATACATAACATTTAAATGAACTTTGCTAGTTTGTTTATTAGTACATCTTTCCGTTTCACGTTCAATTTTAATAATTTTAAATTTATTAGAATGTTCTAGAATGTTATCTTTTGATTTTAATTTATATATATTAAAGTTATATTAACAAAATAAAGAAAAAAGATTATTAGACTTTTTATACATTTTCTCTAAGATAATTAATTGACTATTTAGTCTCTGAAATTGTTTAAAACATTTTATTAACATTTTAAGCAGATTAAATTATAGTATGTTTATCTTCTAGAACATTATATTTTGCTTATAATAAATTAATAAATATTTATTCGCTGTTTGAAAATATTATTATTCGTATTAGAAGTTAGTTACATTTAAAATGTTGTACTTGAAATATTTAATTAATAATTAAAGCTTAATATTTCGCAAGTATCAGGCATGTACGGCCAGTAGTTCAAGTTGAGTCTGATGAGATGTTCAATTACCTACTCACTATATGATTGCTTCCATGTAGTGTAAGTAGGTTTATGATCAGACGTCGCGGCATATACATACTCATATTACGGAGTGACATCGTGATTTACTTTTATTTGAATCACGGAGCATTACAATATAGATAAATTAAATCAATACTTGTTTCACAATTTTTTTAAACTATTTAATTTTTTTCTTATCATGTGAGGAAGATGTGCCTTCTACAAAAGTGTAAAATGTGGAAGTAGATCAAAACTGCTGGTATAATAAAACATTCAAACTCATTTTGACGTGGTCTTTATAACTATAACTAACACATATATAGTGATACTTTCGGTGTCATTTCATCATGTTACTGCTATTCTTGGATCTCAAACATACAATTTAATATTTTAAATATTTATTTATAGTTACTTATGCATTAAGCACTAAATAAAAGTATCATATTTTTATATATACGTGTATATAATGTTGTATCAAATGTACATTTATTTAAATAATGAATAATAATAATCATCTTTACAACTCTAAACCAGCTTGACACTGTTTTACCACCACTTTGCTACCATCTTACTGTCACTATTTTGCTATCACAATCGTTTTCATTAATTTTATGATTATTAATATATTATCATTGCACTTAATATTTTATTTTCTTTGCTTCTTTTATATCGCCAAATTTTTGTTTGTTTCAGCCATTGAAAATACTAGCACTTTTAGGACTTGCTTTTCCTTTTTGTTATGGTATGATTCAACTAATCCAATTGTTAGTCGAGTTCTATGTAAAAATGTACTACAAATAATATATTAAAATAATTAAATGGATTCAAATACTTTAACAAAACGTGATATGAAAGTTCAACTGTAGTATTATTTCTGTAAAATTCATTATATGTATTACTATATATTCACATATATTGTATATGCGAAAGCAAAACAAACTCAAATATAATATGTTAAGTTTATCTCTACTTAAATATGAAAAAAAATGTCATTTTGCACAATTTGTAATTTTTCAAAATGTGTCAGAATTTGTAAAAAATAAAACATATTCAGGTATTTCATTTGGAAATACTTGTATCTTTATATGAGATACACAATATATTTTACAAGACATAAATTTGAGCTCAATTATTCACTATTTTTTTTTTACATTTCGAGGCACTAAAAGAATTTTTTGTCCTATATGATTTAATATAGATTTACGAAGCTTTGTATAAATTTTCAAAACAAGGAAAAGGATGGAAAGTAAATAAATTCACAACATTTTTAATTTCAGATTAAACAAAAAATCCCATATAATTCTTTATTTTCTAATAAATCATTCAGTATTTTACTAAAACCCATTCACAATTTCTAAGAATGGAATTCTGGCTATATTCGATGTTCTATTTTAAATACATTATCTTTGATTTTGAGCTAATAAACTGAGTTCATAGTATTATGTAAAATCTTATATCGTTTTTTTTTCTTTTTTTTTAGTAAATTCATATTGTACTTGAATAAAATTGGCTGCTATAACATAGTAAATAGGTTATGATATAAATAGGCATATGATTAAAAAACTAATAAAATCAGATATTAAAAATAGGAGTTAGAATTTCGAATAATTCATCCTATATTTTTTATTATAATTTTTCTTTTAAACTTGTACAATTTACAACTACCATTAACATCATTAATGCAAACAAAATATTAATTTTTTCCTGTAAATATATTTGATAGAATGTCAAAAAATTTAATTTTAAAAAAATTAAATTATAAATTATAAATTTATATTGTTAATATATATTGGTTCTAAATTTTAATTAGTGGTACTTGTTTTTGTGAATTAATTTCATATTGTTAAATATATAATAGTTTTATTGTAATTTTTTGTTTCTTTGATAGTGAATCGGTGTACCTGAAAAATTAAAATGTGAAATAAAATGAGATAAATTCAAAACAAAAATAAAAACTGATAATTTATCATTATAGAAATAATTATAATTATTGGTTACTTTATAGTTTTTAATGGACTTTTTAAAATTAAATATTTACATGTACAAATATTAATGCTTATATGAATTTTTGTTTTAGGAGAGAATCCAGCAGCGATGCAACACGGTGGCACCGCGGTCTCTAAAGCATCATTTATACTGATCGTATTAATGACAGTAGGTCTTGTTCTGAGGTGACCGTGAGGCCTTCACTAATGCATCTTGCATCTAAAATGTGATTTACTCTAATCTGTCACTCGAACACATCGCCCAAACCCGCAATGTGTATGCGATGTCTTGCATTCTCGTCCTTTTTCTTTCTTCAATTCATTCGAACATTTAATGCATTTAAAATATGTATTTGTACACATAATTTTATTTTACAATGAAAATTATTTCACATTTTTAAAACAACGCATATTAATTTATATACTGGCATTAATGGCATACATTACTCAAAGAAAAAAACTAAGTTTTCTTACTGGAATTCAATATTCAGAAAATGAATTTGCAATGTACGCGATTAAATTACGAATATTATGAAATATCGTACATATTTTGTAATAAAAGAATATGCCGATATCTATTTGTGCATATTCATTTTCTTTAATTCTCCACTTATATTTGTACAGTATCGATTGTATTTAAATTTCACTTGTTATTATTGTTTTATATTATACTGGAAAACATCCTACAATACTTGATAATTAACAATGTATATATGTACATAAATTTATTTACAATAGCAAGCTCTATTTTCAGCAAAACATATTGTACGCGATATATCTTTTGATTGTGCAAACGTTATTATAAATCGATAAATGTGATATTTTATAAATTATGGATCCTTTTGATGATGCTATTCTAGGTTAAACATGAGTAAGTACACGTAACGACTAAGTATTCAAACTTCATTATTATTTATATAAACTGTATTATTTTGTACCAACTTATTTACTTATTAAGAATAGAATATTTGCATTAAATTTATTCACAAGTCTTTTGAAAATGTTATATTTTGCAGAGTCTGAATTCATCGAAAACTTTTATTGTGACTAAATGTGTCGAGTGTATTTTCTTGTCATATTGAACCTACGATATTAACTGAACACAAACGTGTAAAAGGAAAAGAAACTGGTGCAACGAAAGGGCAATATCGTTGGTTTTAGTCATTTTTTTCCAATTACCGTTGAACCTAAAAAAGATATCCGCCATCTCGACTCTGTGTATTACATTCAGTTCTGCCTTTACGCTTGATAGAACAATGCATATACAGGGTGTACACGAATTGACATAGACTATAAGAACACAAAATATTTCGTGACGAGTAAGAAAAACAGAACGGAAATGAAAATGTAAAAAAATTATACTAACTGAGGGTGCAATGTTATTTGCCTTTTATTTCGCGTTATCGAATAAAAACAGAAATGTCAATTATCATATAAATGTATTGATGAAATCAATATTTAACAGCTTATTTTATTTTCCTTCATTTATTAAAATTAAAATTTAAGGGAATAAACATATACAAAATTTATAAAAAAAATAAATAATAATATTGTGAATTAATGCACTGTTTAATTATTATAAATCATGTATAAAGTGTATATAAATATCGAATACCTTTTGATTATATTTATATCTTAAGAAATTTACATTATTACAAATGAATCAAACAGATTAATTATTAAATAAATATACAATAAAAATAAGCAATTTTCTTTGAAACAGAAAGTACTTTTTAAAACTTATTACAAAGTAAATGTTTCCTTTTGCATATTAGAATCAATTATTTTAAAAATAAATATTGATTCAATTAAATGCATTATTTTTATTTGATTTGCGGTTGTTGCTAATGAAAACAAATTTGGTGGGGCAGTATACCCTGTACACGATATATTATTGATTTAGAAACATTTATTATGAAATTATTGCATTAATAATTATTCGGAAAACTCATTGCAGAAATACCCTGTATTTTAGATAGTAAAAATATTCAAAATTATATATTTTATTGATTTTAGTACATTATCTATCTTATCAATACATTACCGAAAAATAATAATATTAATTAATCTATAGCTTTTAAACAGAAATTCTAATATATGTACGGTATTTCTACGGTTCACGCACTGAATCAATTGAAGACGAATTTGGCATTTGAATTGGTATCAAGACGGGTTATTATAATCGTTTTCACTCGGTTATATTCTCCGGTATATGTCATAGTGAAATAAGCCACACATAGGAATGAAATTAGTAAAATTCATCACACTTTTATTTCATTGAACATTTATCTAAGTATTCATTACAAAATTCTTGTAAATGACACGGTAAACTGCACAACTCTGGTGTTCACTTTGTTATAGCACTGTATGCAACACTCAATGCTAAATTTTGATGATGTATATTAAACATTAAATTGAACAAATTTTTTAAAACATATATATATTTGCATATATATATACACAGGGTGATTCTGTTATGTTGAGACAACAAAACATCTCGAGAACTGTACATCAAATCAAACAAGTTTCGGATGTAAAGCTCGGGATGGCTAATGCAATGGTGCATAATTCAACCTCCCACTCCCATCCCCATCCTCCGGGAGGTGGCATGAGGGCAACATTGAAATTTTAAATGAGAACCCTCACTTTTTATTGTAGATTCTGAATCTTCATAAAAAAATAAGTAACTTTTATTTGAAATATTTTTTTGATTTGTGATAGATAGCGCTGTAATCGCAAAAATTCGATTCACCGTATGTTACGGATTCTGGTGAACGAACCAAAAATAAAAACAAAATTCCAAAATAATATAAGCCTTTAAGTCGCTTAAAATCGCGAATCAGTAGCGAAAATTTACAAACAATGTTTTGACTCATTAATTATCAAAATATTACAGCAATAAGGGCGTGAGCAAAATTCAACGACGTAGCGTGTTAAACTGATCAAATTACGTCAAACAAGAAAACTTGTATTGCTTTTCCACTCAGCAGTAGCAGCTCACGGCACCAAAATTCATGGTCCCCATCAAGTCTGCTATCAAAATTTTGTACCGCGGAGCGGCATTTTTACGCAAATGATACTTTCAGTAAACCGTCTACAAACTTTTGAAAAGGTAACTATAAACGGCTAGCCTTGAAGAAAGGAAGGAGCATTTTTAGTGTACGTTAAATACGTTCCAATTGCAAAAATATATAAAATATGATTACTGATCATGTTATCATTATAAAGAGAATAATGAATTTGAAAAATTATACCATATTGAAGAAATAGATAGACTTGAAAGATTTTGGATATTACGCTATAATTTAAATTATGTTAGTGTTATGAAATAAATTATATTTTATAATTAACTACGCAATATAATATGTAAAATTTTATATTTCAATAACCAAAGAATAAACAATTGTAGGAATTGTTTTCTACATCTATTTTATTAT
>JABFOX010002013.1:0-12002 GCA_022817665.1 Axea sp. ZL-2020 | reverse complement strand
AGAAACATAAAGCCTACTACACGACCCGACCAAATATCATGCCCCAATAACAGGATAATAGGAACGTGAGCTTCGAGAACCGAGCCCCGTTTCCACGAAGATCAACCGCGCTTGCACAAAAAATCGTAACCGAGTAACATTTTTCACTCCAAACATTAGCAACCAATTAATTAACACGGCGACGCTGCGTCGTCAAATCAAGTACTTACTTTGATGTCGATTAAAGAGAAACAGTAAAGTATTCTTGAATTCAATAAAACCATGTTTACAGCTCAGCACACTTAATCCGCTTTATTGAATCCCAAACGCACAACGAGCAAAATCACAATTTCATGAATTCCACTGTGAAGATCGAGTACGAGGGAGACGAGTTAATTCATTCAAATATTTTTTTTCTAATTCACCAAGTTAACAACGCTTCGAATCATAACAATTCGATTCACGGGGAAAAATTATCTTTGCTTTCGTGACACGCTCAAATATTTCAATCAAATATTTATTCAACAGTCTCCCCGAACTTTTTCATCTGATCAAAACTTTCGCGCCAAGCAACGTTAGATCCCAAGTAAGCTTTGTACGGTGTTATAAATAATGTATATATTTTAATTACATTAATACTGCAAGTATTAGCGTGATTTTTACCCAATGTTTATTTTGATCTCAAACTTGATTATGCACAACGGCATACTTTCTTCGCGAGTTTACGATACGTTCGTCACTCTAATTAAAAATCAAACTTAATTTTATTACCTTGTTTCCAAGATCATATTTTAGACTCGAAAAAGTAATTTTTGTGTTATACGCGTGCTATTTATTTCTGGCCGCTAACATGATTTTGTAGTCGCAAATCCAATTTCATCCGCATGGTTTGAAATCGCAATGCCCGATTCGGAATCAACTTAAGTTAATTGTTCGAATAGAAGCTTCTTCGTGTCATTTCGGAATGCAAACGCCGGCGCAAGCGGAATTCACTGATGAAACAATTCGCGATATTTCATAAACACACGCGCCAATTTTAAATCATTAACATAAAACCATGCCGTTGCTCTCGATAATAAAAGGCAATCAATCAGTTTTTCTCGAAACTGTAAATTCGCCAATTAATTCTCTTATAATGACGCTTTTTATTCACTCGTCCGTTCAAATTGAAATTCACGCACGTATGCGAGCAACGAATTATAACAAGGAAAACAAAATGCATCAAAATTAATTCGTGTAATCGAACAATATTACTGCGTGAATTATTAATAGAAAGTATCCATTTGGACACGAAAATGTGACATGCAACACGATAAAAGCACGATCCTGTATTGCCCAATTTGTCTGTTATATTTTGTTTTTTTTTTTTTTGTTTTTTTTTCATACTACAACTAAATGATTTTTAATCATTTTCCATTATTAACTAGTGTTCCACAATGTATCAGAATGTATAGTCATATTACTTATTTCGAGTTAAATTACTAGATGTCGTTTGTCAATATGCTCGCCAACTAGGTATCGTGTTTTTCGTGTTATCATGTCGTGTTTTTCGTGTTTTTATCATGTCGCGTTTTCGTGTCTGAATAGACACGTCCTTATTAATATGGGATACTTATGGTAACCGTGAAAAATTGCTGTACAAGAGTACCCGGTGTATCAGCACCGGATATTTTCATCAGAAAATATCTACAAATTAAACCACGCTGAGCTGTAATTGCAGCTATTTATATGCCAAGTTGTTCTTTTTGTGCGATACGTGCAATAATTGTTCAATACAATGTTTCTTGCCCGACGTTCCAATATACATTTCACAATAAATTTACTACCAGATTTGAACAATTAGGACATTTTTAATACACAATGGGATACGCACAATGCGGTATGGCATTGTCACAAGCACATGTTCAAAACAAGTACGAACATGTTCGATAACAATTTATGAAATGTAGCAAAAATAAATGATGTCAAATGCAGCGATTTTTGTCGATACCAAAAACATTAAAATGTCACAATTTAATTTAACCTCTTTACGCCTTTAGTTTCATATGCGGATATTTAGTTTGTTTGTTTGTTTGTTTGTTTTTTTTTTTTTTTAATTACAATTATCACCATTAATAAAAAGCACAAGCGTTTAATAATAAATTATTTACTACACAATATAACGACAAGAAAAATAAAAGTCTTATAGTTTGGCTACACTGATAATATTATTTTCAGCGTACACTTGGGGGTATGAAAATATCGTTATAAAAAATAGTCTTTCAAAAGTTTAAAAGCTCGAAGTTTTAAAACTGCAAAATCTTATGGGGAAACATGCAGTACCGCATTTGGTAACGCCAATCACTTAACGGTCATTCACCGTTATCTCATAACTAAAATTTAACATTGTATTTTTGAATTAATAAAATTAACACTCACCGACTAATTGTGGAGAGACTGCGTGCATGGACACCACGTAGAACACGAAAAACGATGCAAACATCCATCGGCTTGATAACGAGCGAAAACTGAACACGCGTTTCACCGTAGTCATCGTTCGTGAGAAGAGTCGCGAGCACAACTCCCGAGGGTTGCGCGTGTCGCGTTAACACTGAAACAGCAGCGTGGTGCGACCGACTGGATATTCGCGTTACTCCTGCACCCCTACTCCTTTATCGCCGCTACGGGCCGAGTTGTGCCGAACGAGGCAAGGGACGCATTTTCTGGCTTAGAGCGTGCGCCTACGTCCCTCGCTGCGCGACCGGTCTAACCCCCACCCCTCGGCTTCCCTCGTCCCTCGCGAAGTCGTTCATCTCCAGTTCTGACTGCGTACCATCACCACCCAGCGCTGCGAACAGTATTGTTCCGAATTCGAACAGACTGACTGACTGACCGGTCGCCCCATTTGTCAATCGGTCTATTTTCATTGTCCCCTCAACCTCCAGAAGAGATGTCAGCAAACGCGTTTGACGCTGTTTTGCTCTTATTGACGCATGTTTTTCTTCAGCCATTTGTAGGCAAAAATACATGAAATGGAATTACTGATCATTTGAAAACCGATTCCGGCAGACAAGGAAATTGAAATCGATGCAAAAGGTAGGACGTTTGTTACAGATTAAATAACAGATCGTTTACAAATATGATTACATGTTCAATGGTTTTAATAAGGGTCATAAATAAGCGATTGATAACTTATGATAACATTGCTTCAATTATAGAATTATTGTATATTTTCTCAGTGTAAATGTGTAAAGAAAAAGTATTACATAAACGTGTAAAACTTATTAATATAACATTAAATCTAAAATAAAATTGTTGATAATCTGAAAAACAATTCTAAGAATCGCGGCAAATGATTTCCAAGCAACGCGCGAAGGTCAATTGTTAAAGATTTAAAAACAGTTTGTTTTCCAATATTATTAATTATTGAATCGTTTTAGTAATACTCGTGCGATATAACTGTTTCATTTACAGAATTATATTTTCTTAGGAAAAGCGTGTTAACAAAAGTATTGCATAAATGTCTAAAACTTAATAATATAACATTAAACGTATAATGCATTGTTCACAAATTGAAAGCCAATTCCAAGAATCGAGACAAACAAATTCAAAACAATGCGCGAAGGTCACTAGTTAGAGCCTACAAAAGAGTTTGATTTATAATTTTATTTATTATTTAATTATTTTAGTAAAGTTATTAATGAAAGGATTGTTAAGAATTATGTTAAACAATTGTTATATTTTTTCAATAAAAATGCGTTTAAAAAAGCATTGCACAAACGTTTAAAACTTATTAATATAAAATTAAATGTATAATGTATTATTCACAAACTGAAAACCAATTCCAGGAATCGATGCAAATGAATTCAAAACATCGCGCAAAGGTCACTTGATACAGTTTTAAAAACTATTTTCTAATTTTATTAGTTATTGAATTGTTTTAATAAAGTAATAAATGAACGAAAGCGTTGTTCAGAGTTATGTTAAAGAATTATTATATTTTCTCAGTGAAAATGTGATTATAAAAGTATTGCACAAACTTGTAAAACTTCTTAATATAAAATTATATGTATAATATATCGTTATCAAATTGAAAGCCAGTTCCAAGAATCGAGACAATCGAATTCAAAACAATACGCGAAGGTCACTTGTTAGAAACTTAAAAACAGTTTACTTTTTAACTTTATTAATTATTGAATTATTTCATTAAAGTCATAAATGAAAGGATTGTTAATAGTTCTATTAAAGAATTATTATATTTTCTCAGTAAAAATGTGTTTAAAGAAGTGTTGCACAAACGTGTAAAACTTATTAATATAAAATTAAATGCATAACGTATTGTTCTTAAATTGAAAACTAATTCCAAGAATCGAGGCAAATGAATTTGAAACAATGCGCTATAGTTACTTTGATACAGTTGTAAAAACTGTTTCCTAATCTCATTAGTGATTGAATAATTTCACCAATGCTGAAATAAACAATGCAGCTATTATAATTACGGGGTTATAATAATTTATCGATAAAAGAAAATGTAAAAAAATTCGTTACCTAACTGCGACAAATTTATTAATATAATATAAAAGCTTTAATTATTGTTGATAATTTGAAAATCAATTTAAGAAACAAGCTAATTGTATTCGAAATAATTTATGAGCATGGCTTATTTATGTTTTTAAAAAGAATTTGTGTATAAACTGACTAATTATTAAATCATTTTAGTTGAAGTCAGAAATAAACGATAGATGAGAGAATAAAAATAATTTTAATGTATCAACCAGAAATACATTTTTATAATAAAATTGTATTCAAATGTAATAAGTCATTGATTATGTTTTAATTATAATGATTATACAAGGTATTCATATATTGTAAATTGGCATTTATAAATTAAATATAAAAAATAATTGTTCACTATTACCCTCCCCCCTACCTAACACATGTTTTCGGTGCAGTTTTTAAAGCCAATTGTGAATCTGAAAATTTTTCTACAGCGGTCTTTAACGGTTCTGGAGTAAATCGCGATGGGGGGGGGCACCCCAATGGGTCAATACCCCCCCCACTAGAACATAAGGTGTTAATACATGAAATCGGTGTGTTTTTTCACGCTGATAACGAATCTGAAATTATTGTGCGAAAATCTCTACTGGTTCTCGAGACAATTTTCTTTTTATAAGTTTTGATGTATTTTCACTGTGTGCAATTTGAAAGAATCAATACTAACAAATAGAAAATCGCAATGACCTCGGTAATAAATTTTCGCAAATTATTTTTCACATTCGTATTATATATTCTGAAAGACTACATCAGAAACTACATCGATTTACATGTATTAATACTCCATGTTGTCAGAGCAAGGGGTAAAAATGAATAATTACGAAACAAATAAACTGTTCTACTTTATAATATAATTCATTGAAGTATTGGAATAATGATAAACATGCAAAAATAGTACGGGCAATTTAAATAATACATATTGTTTCGTAATAAATAATTGATTAATTCAAAATATTGATAGTAAAGACAAAAATATACTCGCTTAATAGAAAATCAGTTTAAACGACGAAACTATTATCAAATAAGTGTAAATTTTGCGTAACGTTTTTATCTTGAGGTCAGTATATTTTATTTCTAGTCAATTTCTAACTTTTTGTCTGCATCCGGGACATATTTAGTGTGTATACCCTTCTAATCATTGATTGAACAAATTAGTCAATAAAAAGAATATGTTTAAATTAATTTCAATTTAATGAATTCGAAGGAAATGAAATTATATTTCATCTTTCAGTTGAAGTCTATAATTTGTCGTAAAAAATTCCAACAATGCAATATAATTTGTACAGAGTATAATATTTTTAGTAATGAACTAAAAGTTTTATGGACAATATTTCAAAACTAACTCTTGCATCCAGCTTTCCAGAGTTTATAGTAAAATGTATTCTATCTTTCATTAAATTTTATTCATAAAACATTTTGCTTTCGCCTTATTAATATAAGGCTGATTTGTGTGAAATTGATTTTTTTCTTTAACAAAAAAGTGATAATTTCGCGTAACCCAATATTGCTGTATCATTTTCGTTGAAATTGTAACATTTAATAAAGAATTCAGCGATATTACAACTCATTTGACTTACAATATCCTACACGTATACGTGGTTTTTCATGAAAGTTTAACAGTCCGCAATAGCAAGCTCAGAACGTTGGTGCGGATTGGAAATAGCTGAAATGACTTGCGTGATTGTAGTCCGTTTGGTCCTCCGGAGTTCACCTTTTTAATTCTTTTTCCCTCTCTTTACGTTATCATTACCCGTTAGAACTTGACAATTTCTCGATAATCTTTGGCAATGAAGAGAATTCGGTTAAATCGAGACAAGCAGTCGGTGCACTGAATTGCCAACGAAACATTTCCCCACACTTTTTCAATCCTAACAAATGAAACCAACGACGCGACTTTAGAAAATCGAAGCACGAGAAGCGCGATTCGTGCCTTCGCGGAGTAACGAACGTTCAGCTACAGGCATATTGTGCCGATCGACTCGTTCAATTTAACCTTATTTTGATTTCAATTCGAGCAATTTGATTTATCAAATTCTTCATCTTTCATATTTTAATCACTAATCAATTCAAACGTTAAATTAATACCTTTTAAATAAAAAAAAATATTTGTCAAGTAGATAATGCATATAATGAAATATTTATTTAATTTAAATCACAGTTCATTATCATTTACAAAACAACACATATTTTTATGTATGTTATTGTAATGAACATGTTCTTTCAATGCTCTAAATCAATCGTTATAATGATTCAATCATAACACACCCATGATAAATGAAAAACTTTATTGCTACGATAATTTTTAATAATTACAATATAAATGCCAGTAGAAATGAAAGAAATATGCCATATTTTGTTAGTTCAACGTGGCATTCTAACACAGCAGTAGTCGAACTACTGCATATCTACTTTATATTGAGACATTTAAATCGATCATTCGTGCATCAAAAAAAAAAAAGGTAAGCTCGTTACATTTAGAAAGAACGATTTCTTGAAATACGATTATTGAAATGCTAAGATAATTAATAATATCGCAAAATAGCAAAATGTATGTAAATTGTATGTGAACTTGCTTCATATATAAATATATATAAAATCATGATCTTCTGATACAATGCATTTTCTTCTTGGTGAAGAAACGCTCTCTTCTTCGCCATATGTGGTCATTTATTTTTTATTTCATCCTCCAATCAGTCCAATAAAACTGTGAAATGTTTGCTATTGATGTTTTTTTCTTTTTCCACGTTGTCCATGCATATTGTGCCATAAGCATGCCAAAAAAACAGTCGCTGAAAACTTTCAGGCCCACTGTTGTGCCTTTGGCTGCTTTGGACGTCTTTCAGCCCCTGCTTTTCTCTCTGAAGTATAACGATAGAACCATGTTTCACCCATTATCATATACCGATGCAAAAAATGCCTGTTTATTCCGCCTAATCTGCTCCAAACAGTACTCTGAGTCATCAAAGCATTGTTGTTTTTGTTCCATTATGAGCAAACGCAGTACCCATTTGGATAACAGTTTTTTCGTGCCCAAGTTTTCGCGCAAAATATTGCGTACGCTGCATTTTGACATCTTTAGGATGTCAGCTATCTCCCAGAGTTCACTTCATGGTTGTCCAGTTCAGTTTTTTCAGATTTATTTCATGCTTTTTAATGTTGTCACCTTTGGACGTCTTGAACATTCAGCATCATCGGTGTCATTACGGCTCTTGTAAACTCAGCAAACCAACGACAAATAGCTGTTGCAACACTTTTCAAGCCATTGCCGAACTTTTAATGTGACTTTTATCCATCGAAAAGCAGCGTTTAATCAGCATATGAAATTCGAATTTGTCCATTCTTTTAAAAATGTCAAGGATTGCGTCACTAAAACTCCAATATCTCAATAAGTAATGATTGAAATGTCATGAAACTTTGAAATGTATGTTTCGAAGGTTATCGGTATCTAACACACATAGGAACTTTTTATTTTTAGTGTCTGAACTTTTTTGCCGGTGTTTTGTGTATCAAAATCGAGTATTTCACTCCATGCATCACGTGCATACGCTGTGTTTATGATGTGTACGTGTATATATACATCACTTGTTTCATGTGCCATGCATCGTGTGCGTATCAGATACATGTCGACACGGTATCTATTATTTTATTTCATTTGTAATGTATATATGATGCTATTGTACGTTGTTATGCCAATGTTTATGAGCCTATATTAATCTTTTATTCGTGTGAAATAAAGTTTTAAATTACAGATAATTTACTGGTTACCCAATTAATAGAACACACTACGAACTTAACATTACACATACATTTATATTACAAAAATATGTTAAACAGAAACTATGTTTTTTTATGCACGGCAGAATTTAAACATGTATGTAATGAAGATACTCCAATGATCTATAATGTGTTTCATAATTCAATTTAATTATGTTTTGATTACTTGTTGTAATTTTATGTACTTAATAAATATATAAAATTCTCCGCAAAATAACACGTTGGATGTTTATTAAAATAAATCATAACACAAATATTTATTGTTAAATAATATAATAAATAATCCATAATTAAGGTTCAGTTCTCAGTCTTGTTATGTAAAATTATGTTTACAGCTTTCTTATAATCTGTTATCAATATAGAGACAAGCATTTTTATAATTCTCAACGTATAATGTATTCAAAAAGAGACGTTGAACATTAATATTATATGTTAAATGAATGATACACGATAATATTATATATAAATATAAAAAAAAAAACGGTGATATTAAATAGAAATAAAAAAAAATGATGTATAGATAATTAAATTAATTATCTACACACGGTAACATATTTTTCTTACACTAATAAAACCATCACGATACAAGTTATGAAAAATTTAAGAAGTCTGATAATTGAAGAAACTTATTGGAAAATTCAGTTTGATTTATGTTTAAAATATTATATTTAATTTGTATACAAATATTTAACTTTCTGCTATTTCCTTAGATTTATGGCATAATTTACGTTAATTTTTTATTTGACTACGTTAAAAATATAGAACATTCCATTTTTTTCGTACCACTTATTTTGCTAATAAAACAATGAAATATTTAAGAAATAAATATTTCATTTCAATTTTAATCAATTAAATATTTTGTTGTTAATTAAAATTTTTCAAAATGTGTGTATACTGCAATATATTTTGAATTCAAAATTAAAAAAAATGTATTAAATATTCTTATCTTCTAAATATTTCTCGCCTATTAAAAGTAATTACATTATTTAGTAAGAAACAAGTTCACTTTATAAATATATAAAAAATATTCCATATTGTTTATAGAAATAAAATATTTAATCAGTTAAAATTTTTACAAGTATGGTAAATTAAAGAAATTTTGTTTCCGTACACATAAATTATGTAAAAAAGTATATATGAATCGTAAGAGTTTAGGATCAATAACGCGTTCACAAATGAGACGTATCAACAATCAGAATGAGCCACAGTGAGGTTTTCAGAAGGCGAGTACATCTCACCTTTTCGATACATTAGTATTGCAGTAGTGCGTGATTAATTAATTAATTAGTACTTGAAATGTTTAATCTAGTACATTACAAGGCTTATTTTAGATTTAATTGTTATTTGTACATTTTATCAACATATATATATATATATATATATTCAATGCAATATTTCAACATTATTTAGAATGTTAAATAATATTTTTGTATAGCTTATATCTAACTCTTATATCAAGCTATTCCAAAACAATGAAATATTTATTTGTAAAATGCAGAGATTGCAAGAGCAATGGTAATTTGTTTGTAAAGTTACAGCTGCTAAATAGCCAAATTCTTTGTTCAAACATTGATTTATTTTCATTTACTGAAATGTTATACTACTGCTAGTGATGTGGTCCTCTTACAAAGACCATGAATCAAAAGCCACGAATCTAGTTAATACAAATGACTGAAACACCTATTCATTCCATTGAATCAAAATATTTCCTTACGATTTGTGTACCATTGCAGAATGCGTACAGTAAATATATTCATTCTGATTCGTTACAAAAATAATTTAAAAGGACTAAATATATAAATTACTAAATAATATTTTATAATTCTACTCGGAAAAATACTCATTGAAAGCAATTAAATTACGTTTAACTTAATCAAATATTATGACAGTCGACGAGAAATATGATAATGACAAGTACTGAGATATTGAAAAAATTCAAATTCAATTAATAGTAGGTCATTTGCCATAGGACGAAATCAGCGTTGTCAATAGTATCATATATAATTTGGTTACGCGGTCTTGTTTTTTGCCTTTTTCCATCATTAAACTTAAGCAAATATGATTCTAACTGATGCATGGTTTTAAGTGAAGCAACTTAACGCAGTCACAGTCAAAATTTCTCTCTATGTAAGAAAATATCGTCTGTTTAGTTTACTCTTTGTACGGTATCAAATAAAATTCAATATACTTAAGCATACGCTTGAGCTAATTCAAATATGTACTCTCGTCAGAATTTATATACAAATCTACTTAACTCTTAAACGTTAAATAAAGTTCCATAACTACTTCATATTTAGAAGCAGCTTATTACGGAGCAGTTTCATAGCATTCGATAAACCATTAGTCATTGCAAAGTTTTCACAACTTTTCATTTCATTACGCAAAACTGAATATAGTGTTAACATAATTTGTTGAATAATCCAACATTTCAAGAACATTGTAGCAAAATTGAACTTGGATGGAATGCTCCAAAAATATGTAACACATAACACTTGAAAGCATACTTTGTACGATGCACCAATAATCATTATGTTATTTGCATCTAATGAATATAATCGTAACGGACGAGGCAGATTAAAACGGATGGAGCCGAACGTTTAAATCAAGTATATGTGGATGCCTAAAGAAATAACAAACGGAGAACGAGCTCTACCCTCGAAGAAAGCTAACGTAACGGCAAAGATAAGACATTGTAATCGATTGAATATTAGGATCACAACCATGCGGAACCGCGGCGCGCACATTAAGCACATTGACTTGCTAAACAGGTTAATTTGAATGTTTAAATTCCGGTGCCGAACAACTCAATTTGCGAGGAGAACTCTACTACTGTATTCGGTTAATTCTCCCACAATTACCAACATGCGACAGTGGCCCAATAGTCTATTAACAATCGTCTTATGTACACGTCCTAGAATTATCAAAATTCTTGTTACGTTTTTCTAAACTGTAACTGCATTTGAAAAATATTTATTATTCAATTAGGAGAGACAATTTTATGATTTCTTTATTAAACAACGTGCATTTTTTCCCTGTGTTATTTGAACAGTAAAAATATAATGTATTCATACAACATGAAATACTGTTTACTTAAATGATGGTAACGATTTTTATATGTAAATATATTCACAGTTATATGCGTCTTAATTACGCGATAAAAAAAAAATTATTTTAGTCAATTATTCAAATGTTTTTTTGCAATTAATAAGTCATTGTTGTTGTTCTTTTTTTCCAGTTTATTACAATCATATATATTTCAACAGTAGGATTTAAATTAAACGTTTTCCCGAAAATTACGTTGAATATTGAGTTACAACAAATACACGATAATATAAAAAACAATGAAATTCAATTAAATTTGCCGAGGGAAATTTATAAATACCATTTAACGATTAAGAAGTTATTACGCGTAATTTAATATTGACATTAAAGTATCTATACTGAGTTTTTCGATTGAAACAAAACAAATTATTATTATTATTATTATTAGTTATAAATACGCTGAATATTAAACCGCAGAAAACCAATCCAATTTCAACAAAATAAATATATACCACGTGTCGAGTAACACACAATAAAAGTATATATTATGTTTGTAAATTAATATCATTATCAAAAAAAAGTAATGGTATTATTTCTGCTATATATGAAACATTATATAAAGTAAAATACATTTTGTTAACATTGAAACAAAAAGCGGCGTTGAACTCGAAAGT
>JABFOX010002012.1:0-12003 GCA_022817665.1 Axea sp. ZL-2020 | reverse complement strand
AGAGCAGAAGGCCAGCGCGTGCAGGTTAGTTGCTCGAGCAATGCAGCATGAATGCGGTGCTCTGTGCGCGCAAAATATCTGTACACCGTTGGACTTTAGTTTTCCCGGCAACCAATTCGGAGGAATACATGGAATATCGCTGAATCACAATTTGACGCTTTTCGCCCCAAGAAACTACTCGCAATTAATAAAAATAACTTTTTTAATTAATAAAGTTCGCCTGGTTGGAAAATACGGGAATATTTCAACGATTTTGAAACACACTTCTCTTAAATAAATTCGGCTATTTTGTTATTTTTAATTCGTACGCGAGGCATTTTATACATTATTTATACAAGCTCCTGAAGTTTGTGTATTTTTTTATGATTACTCGTCATAAAAATGGGCAAAATATACTGCTTCGTACGTTTCATTTTTTACTTCGTGTATTAGTTAATTAGCTCGGAAACACATCTGCGCAACTGTAACTAATCAGTCATTTCTACCGAACTGAATTTGGTCCCGCGATTTTGCACCTCAAAACTGTCGTGGGTCCAATTTTTGTAAGTTCAAGGATAATGCAGATCAAACTTATTAACGTTCGATGTCAATCAGGATTAATCCCGATTAACATTGAACAAAATTCTGCGAATCTCAGCATCCGAGCCATTGTTCGTTTAAATTATGAATGAAAATTAATCACAGAAATAATTTTCGGCTGAAACGCGAGCTGGAAACATACTAAATGGATCAAACGTTAAGCAACGATCGAAACACGGAAAGCTTAAAATTTAAACTGCTCTTGTACATCGCCAAGTCTAATCGAGTTTGTACTTTTATTCGATAAACATAAACTAAATCTCATAAAACCGACCAATTGCTGTTTTAATCAGATTTTATAGAGACCGAAGCTTTTCGCCGATGAAAAATAAAATTAGTTTTAATCGATACAAAATCGGCTTTCTTTCAGTTTTCGACGCTCGCATTTTTTGTTTTTAATCAAATTTAACTGAAAAACTGCACAAAGTGCCGACGGGCGATGCGAAAAATGATACAATCCAATTGGTCGTCGGCACAAACTGAATCGCGATGAGAAATAAAGCACGATTCGAAATGTAGATTGCTAATAATTACCACGCAATCCTCCGAGTTGGTCCTTGATTGTCGGGAAACGAGTCGGTCGTCTGACTCTGAGTAGGAAAAAAGAACTAGATTGGCACTAAAGATAAACCTTACTGATTGTGTAAAAAGGGAGACTTTTTTTGTTTGTTTCAATACCGTAAAAACTTTCAGAAACCTGCCTGAGAATTGTGAAAATGACCGAGAACATTGCGCTCTGCTGAAATTGATGAATAACGTGTTTCTTTCCAGAAACGCGCAATTTGATTAACAACGAGTCGCTGAAATGAACGTGATTAGTCGTGGAACTCCGCGAACTTCTCACGACGCCTCATCGGTGCGTTTTGCGATCATCTGAAATTCTGAGTTATTCGCGGGTCGGAAAATTGCGCGAAAAGTGTACAAATTCCTCGCTGTAATTCTGCGGACACATTATAAATTCACGGGAATTTATCGCGAATGGTTCTAATGCGCACCCGTTCTTGGGTATACATTAGACGCCATCTTGTATTTGGTTGTTGAATCGTGAGATTAGCAGTTAATTATGGCGTAATATTCCGAGAGCCTTCGGTCGATATTTCGTATTTATTTACAAACAGATTGGAGTTAACGCAACTAAATGGAGAGTGTGCACAACGCGCGTGTAATTTACTGTGCAACTTTGCATTTCGACCATCCAATCGGCGAATTGGCTGCGGAGGAGCTGACGTGAAAAATGCGCGTCTCCATTTTTATCGTTCAGATGATCGTTTCGGAGAAGTTAGCGGTGCCCAGGCGCGACTGCAAGAAGCAAACTGCTGACATTGATTTATGTCGAAATAACGACTTTATAAGACGTTAATTTGGTTGGATTCGGTATAAAGAATGGCCGGAGAAAATTGATCAATTTGAGCGCGTTCTTTACGGGGTGCTTTTTTTAATTTTGCTCTCGTCTGACAAGAAATGCTTAATGTACCTGAAAATGTAAATCCAAATCTCGCTTTTCGTTGGTTTTTCAAACAAAGCACGAGTCTGTCGCGTGCGGCACGTTGTGCCGGCAGATTTGCTACGGGATCGCAAGTTTCGTACAGTTGCGCAACGATTGCGCAATGTTTCCGTCAACGCGTGCACGGGAATCGCACAGTTTTGCTTTTTGCATTCTCGTTCTGAAAGAAAGGAGTGGTAAAAAGGCTCGGTGATTCAGAAACTTACCCAAAACATTGACCTCGACTGTGCGATGAGACGTGAAGTTGTGCTTGTTGCGAGCTGTACATGTGTAAGTGCCATTATCAGCATTACGCTGCACTGTTTCGATGTATAACGTTCCATTAGCCACTCTTTGCCTCATATTGGTGGGAAGCCTCGAACCATCTATCATCATCAAAAAAATATCGCTCGACATTGACTGGTAAAATTTAATTGAACGAGAAATTTTGAGAATTCGCGCGAATTTCGCGCTGATGCGAATTCGATCTCGCTTTTCTATACGTCTTAATTGGGTCAATTAAACTATTTTCAGTCGGACGTGATTTGCGTGTAAAGTTTTAATAGACCGAAGAACGAGGGATAATCATCGAAGTACGATGGAGGAAAAATAATTTTGGAAAAAATGGCGAATAAAAAGACGGCGTTGAAAAATTATCGTAGCGGGGGAGTGATGATGAATAGGAATAATGTGAAAAATGTGAATAATGAACGCTGCTGAATGAGTGATGATCGTGAACTGATACATAGTTAGGATTAATATTCAATAGTTGTTAAATTAAAGTAGAAGAGAAATATTTAATCAGAGGCTTATGGATGATGCAGTCAAATATTCAGTGATCATTTAAAATCACTATTAATAAACAATTAAACTATTTAATCACTGTGTCTTTGAAATAATATACAATGGTTATTTTAATAGTTCAGTTAATTGACGATGATCGTTTTTTTTTGGTTTAATTTGAATTGATTAATCAGCAATGGTCGACGTGCAACAGTTGACACATGATTCAGAAGCTGTGATTGGTATTAATATTTTAAAAACACTTTGCAATCAGCACTTGAAATATTCCGATCTTCGAAATTTTTAGTTTTAGTTTCTTTTCAGATAGCAGTGATGTAATAGTTTCAGTGTTGGTAATTCGTCGTGCCAACCATAGCTCAAGGTTATTTTGCAATTTCATGTGTCCTGGTCAATACCATATCAGCGTAATGTCACGTAGACTGAACATTGTAAAATATTGCTGAAATGCTTTTATTTGTTTGATATTTTTGACACGTATTACAAGGATGGATATATAAGTACCCGCGTTTGAAGACAGATGGCGCAGCTGAGAAACGTTCCCTCCACAAGGAGGTGTGCAAAGTACCATTGTATACTAACATCTTTCAAATGGTATTGTGCAGTATTATGGATGGATTTCATGCTAATCTATTCTGTAGAGGTCATGGCTAAGATTTTGTGGATTTGAAGGGATTCACGGGATTTGGAAGTATGGGCTTGGGATGCATGGGATTTAGATTCATTGGATTTGGATGCATGGAATTTGGATACAGGGGATTTGGATGCATGGGATTTGGATTCATGTGGAATTTTTGGAGAAAGAAAGAACGAAAAAAAAAGAATGTGCAATAAGAAACTAAAAGAGATACAGTCTCATTTGGAAAAGAAAAAAATGCTATTCCATCATGACAAAGCACCAATTCATTCATTCAGAATCGTCGCAGCCAAATTGCATGAATTCCACTAAGAATTGTTTTTGCATTTACCGTACTTGCCCTGCGACTTATCTTAATTCCTGAACATGAAAAGATAATTCGAGGGAAAAAACTGAGTTCGGACAAAGGAGTCTTTTAATCGATATAGAAGTCTGCCAAACACGTTTAACACAAATGACTGTCAAGTCAAAACTAATTTATGAATGAATTTGAAATTTTTCATATTAATTCCAATTTCACTCAGTAATGCTGCGGGTCTTAAAATAGGGGAACTCACTAATCCATCTCTGTAACAGATTGTAAAGTGAAAATTTGCACTATTGTTATTGAACTTTGAACTACGTCTGCATTAGTAATTGTAGAAGAAATCCTTATGCTTTAGTAAATTATGTTAAAGCATAACATTTGTCAGTGTGTAAAGAAAAGTGAACGTACAATTTTACCATTTATGAACCAACACTGACAAATTTGCACTATCCATGAATCAACATTTATTGAATTAAATTTGATTACAATTTCATTGGGTGGGTAAGTGGATATTTTGAGATTTATACTTACAGAATTTTTGGTTTAAATCCTGTCGCAAATTTTTATATCGTCGTAAAAAAGCGACAGAAATAGAAGAACGTTACAAATATATTGAACATTTTAAACGCGCAGCCTTTTTAGTCGTTCTTTCTAGATGATTAATGTTAAGCGAATGTCTGAATAATTTGAATATTTTATGCGCAATGCACATCGTTAACGTAAAATTAATCAGTAATGGCCACAAAATACTAAACTTCTTTTACTATTGCTTTTATTCAGTTTTTATAACAAGAGAGGATTCGCATATATGAGTTATATACATACCGAATACATGACGTATGCATGACACATGTGTGTAGCTCTTTTTTCTTGGACGAAATTCAAGCGAGTTCTTTCTCAGAAACTGACTTATCACTTTCCGTTATCAACACAAATTTATCAAAATTCGAGTTCTTTCTAAAGAATAGTTCACTAATGAACCGTTAACCGTTTGGCATTATAAATGACATAACGAAATAATGAATATTATTACAAACATTAAAAATAACCATAACTTTTGTCCTTTGATCAAGCCCTTCATCAATCATTTAACAACTGTCGTTTTATTTTTATCATCCGTTAATCATTAATCAATCGTCATTTGATCTTAACACTTTGACACGCATTTCTCATTCATCACTTATAAAATTTACTCAGCCACGTACATCCCAGACATTTCATTTCACACGATAGTATCTTAGTCTGATTACTCACCTTTTTCCCAAATGACAGAATCAATGGGGTAACCCGCAACTGGACATTTTATTCGCAGCTCCTTATCTGCGACGGCCGTTATCGGCGGCATTGGCCTCACGTACGGCAGTCCTGCAGCCATAAAATTACGCGATCAGACAATCAGCGCGAAAGAAACCTTAAATCAAGCCTTCTCAGCTAATAAAAGTTTGATCGACGGTTTATTAGTGGTCGTTGTAAGTCGGATAAGAATTCGTGAATAGAAACGTTAAGAAAATTGTTCGTGTAATTTTGATCGTGAAACGCGAAAGAAGTGACAAATGAATAAATGACAGAAACATTTTCACGCGTGAAATAAAGTTGGAAGTAGAGTTGAACGCGTGTCGCAGTGGCGTTTCTGCTGTAAACTTTATCAGGGTCTTGAGTCATTGTTGTGTAAATATACGTAGAAACTAGAGGAAATGTGTGTAAATGTTAATCGAAATGTTTGGACAATTTTATTTTTCGAAAGTTACGAAACTCCGGAAACAGTAGCACGGACTGGGCAAACTTTATTTACTTGGTTATGAAACGCAACGCTCATTTGACATAGACAGAAAACAGAAATAATGCAACGAAAGGAACGAATCTGAGAAAAGTTAAGTACCAGACTTACAAGAAATCGACGTCGATCGAACGATGAAGAAGGAATGTGATATAAGCGTAATAAAGAAGTGTGCGTTTGTTTAAAAAGCTGAGCTTTATGGGAAACGTATTTAATTTATGTTCGGGAGAAATTTGTTAGAATTTGCATGCAAATTTTACGCGATGGTTTCATGCGTGTCCGTAATTACGGTGTATGGAGAAAATAAAGTTCATATAAATCTAGTATAAACGTGGTATAGGACTGACATAAAATTGGCATAAATTTTACATCACAATTTTACATGTTTGCAGAAGAATAAAGCAAAGTTAAAATAAAACTGACATAAATTGGGTAAAAGACTGACGAAATGATACTGATTTTACATAATAATTTTATGTTTGTGTAAATATAACGTATAATAAAAATAATGTTAATATAAATTTGGCATAAAAGCGATTTAAGACTAATATAAAGTTGATATAAGACCGATATAAAATTGATATAAATTTTCAACGATGCTTTTGCACGTTTTACCGAGGTGTAAAGTAAAAATAAAATTAATATAAATTTGACATAAATTTGATACAAGACTAACATAAATTTATACCAGTTTAACATAACAAGTCTACAAGTTTCCGTAAATATGACTTATAACACAAATAAAGTTAACATACATTTGACACAAATGTAATAGAAGACTGACAAACTTCAAAAAAATGTTACATAACAATAATATATGTTTGTGTAAATATAATGCATAGCAGAAACTATCTTAATATGAATTTTGCACAAATGTAGCATAAAACTGAAATAAAACTGGTGTGTTAACTATAATCAAACAAGACTTTCAACTAAAAACTGTTGTGTAAGACATGAGCTTTATAAAAGTTTCACAAGAGTTTGAACCAAAACAAACATTTTGAAACGAATACAATTTCTACATAAATCCGTGATGAATTTCGGTAATGTAATTGTCTTAAACTAAACGTTTCTCACAAATGTCAGATGAGCTTGATGAACACGTGCCATGGAATAAGCATAATTTCTGCTTCTTCGTGACACGAATCTGACTATAATTTCATGCGCGGTCAAGAAATTGGACCACGACCCTGCCGTTATACCAAGACTTGAGCTCGGCATCGCTTCAGCTCGGCATTGCTTCAACTACCAGACGAGGTTCATTCCTCTTGCTTAAAATGGATGCATTTTCAGCCGAGGAGCGTAACAATGCTTGATTTTCGATTAAAAGAATTTCGCACGCGAGGATCGAATCAAGCACACGGATGTGGTTTCATTATCCATGTTTGTCGCTCGCATTGTCCCTCGGGAGCTGAAGCGATGCGTGCAAGATAAGCGTGGGCGTTTGATATCGATGGATATATTTGTGTCGAGTCTTACCGTAAATATTGAGCCTCGCCGAGTGGGAGGATTTGCCGGCCTTGCTACTCGCGGTGCACTCGTACTCGCCGCCATCTTCGGGTTTCACTATTGAAATGTTGACATGCGAGATTACATCGCCGTACACGGTTACGTATTGGCCGATGAGAAGCCTGTCGTTTTGCGGAAGCGGAAATCCATCCAGCAGCCAGGAAATTTGCGGCGTCGGATTACCCGACGCGCTGCATTTCAGGGAAACCGATGGACCGGGTTGCATTGTTTGTTCGATGAATTTGTAGACCAACTGTGGCGAGATCTCTGTTAACAGGGATTTTACGTTTGCATTATGCAACGCCAGAAATAACTCGGTTTCCACGCAACAAGAAACGAAAATAATGCGCTCTTTCTAATTTGTGAATTGCGTCCGACTATTCGTCGATTGGCTCACTGGTCGATGCACGGTACAGGTTCTTTATGCATCTGGATTGTCATAAAATTATTTCTAGTATTTATGTCTAAAACATGAATTTCGCTTATGTGATTTTGGTCCGATTGTATGAAACGCATTATCGCGCTGATTATTATTTTATCAAAATAAACAAATGATTAACGCGTGATAAAATGGTAAGAAGTTTGATACAAAGTTATGCATAATTAATTTATGATTTTACATGTTCGTAAAAATTTAAGAAACGTCTACTGTGCGTTGTCAGTGAATTATACATTTTTAATCGTATCTCATTATAAATTTGTATTTGATGTTAATTAATTAAAGAGCATTAAGATAATGAGTAATAATTTATGATGACATTTGATTGTGATTTTGTAATCAAATATAATCGTGATTTACATTTGATCGAACTAAAACAAAGTCTCATTATCATTTTTATCATTTGATCATTGCGATACAAAATTATAGAAATATCTGTCAGTTCTCACGCATAGGTAGTTATAACACGATTAATAAAGTTATCAAAATAAATATTGTATAAATTACGTTCAAGTATTTTGCCAATTTGGTCATATTCTTATCATACATTATAAATAATTAAAATCGAAGATTCGATCATTTTAAATCGTATTTTAATCTCATCTGGTTACGTTCTAATTATGGTACACTAGATTTTGGTTTCATATTGTTAATAATGAATAACTAAAATTCTATTTTATCAGTTTTAATCAAAAATTATCAATAAGACTTCGCATTATTATTTGCAATCAAAGCTTATCAATATTTTTGTACTAATTTTTTCAATTTCATGAAAGTGTAATCCGATTTAATTGAAGTTGATCATATTTAGTTTTAATTTTCGTTCCATAATTAATTAAATTGATAATTAAAGTTGGATTGTAATTAATTAAACAGTGCTAGATTCTTTATTATTCACATTTACACAAAACAAGTATGTTTATACATTTCGTTACCGACAAACCCAGTTTTTCAATAACAGTTTTGCAAATAATTTTTTTCTTTCCTTTCATTATAATTTTTATTATTTTTAATTTCTCTTTCTTACGCTTGTACAAATATTATTTTGTTTAATTAACTTTCGTTGTTTAACGAATAAAAATATTCCTCTACGAATTACTATTGCAAGTTTGCAAATGAAATAAACGTGTATGTGCAGAGGTGTAAGTTTTAATTTTATATATACCTACACATTTATTAAATCAAAATGCTTATTCAACGTATCATTAAATTAATTTACACTTGCAATAAAATAAAATAATCTATAATGCGATAGATTGAAATGTAAAACGAAATAGAATTTATAATTAATATCTAAGTTTCAACACAAAATTACATCATGCTGTAATTTTACAGCATTAAACATGTTAAAATAATTGTATTTGTAATGCAGTACGACACAATAAAAAATCTCATTTTTTGATCACAGAATACATTTTATCTCACATCAACGATACTCGTGTGGAATATTAATTTTAATTCAGCCACTTAAAATTTGAAGAACAAAATACACAGCGTGAATTTGAATCACTCGCTACATTGAAATTAGAGCACTAAGAAAGAGTGGCAAGTAGTCTACTTTCTTCGTACAAAAGTAATCGCGTTGTCATGTTCATATGTTGGAATTTGAAAATGTAATTGCATCAATTAGTTGTTAAAATTGCGGTTCGTGAGAAATGCAAGAATCGTGTGAAATTACTGTGGAAGAAATTTACGAATTGTGCTTATGCACTGGGCTGAAAAAGTTTATCAGGCATCGATAAACTGTTCGTATTAAACATTGTACTGTGAAATGATTATTTACTGCAATTAATTACACAACGATTTGAATTATTTCAGTCATTTATTAAACAAATGTTTTATGTATTATTAGGAAATTGATTTATAAACTCGTGTGAAAATTCAGACTGCTCTTCTGTACAATTTATTTTTTTGTTTAATGAATGACATTTGCTGAAACGTAGACTGAATTGCAACCAGTAATCAGTTTGATACAATCACTTCACAATCTTTGTGCGAAGTATGTTTCTAAATGATATTTACCATTATAAAAATTTGCACACGGTTGATTTAGCACAAAAATGATTATTTTCTCTGAATCGCGATATTCTGAATTATTTGCATTTCTATAGACGTTTGTACAGAAGATGGATTCGACATTAATATTTCGAATTAGCCGAGAAGAAATGTTTTGTTCGATAAAGAGGGCAATTAAATTTCTGGCAAAGGAAAACAGGATGTTTTGATTTGTTTCGTATTTCAAACTCAATACGAACATTTTGTACTTTTTCATCTCGAAAGTAATATTTAATCACGAATATAATTTGTGTTATTTTTGAAATATAAAGAAATTGTTCATGCCGAATTGTTTCGAATTACTTGGATTTGCGTTAATACACCACGCATCCTCTGTGCTCGGAAACATCATTTCAAACTAAAACACCGTATTTCGTCTATTACGTAATCTATCAAACATGTATTTCAAAAATTTCTCCATCTTCAAATTGAGAAAAATGCATTGGGAAAGGGAAGCAGTGTTTTTTAACATTGAAGATAATATTCTTTGCCACGAAAAATTGGAATAAACAAATTAGTATAAACAAATTGGAATAAACAAATTGAAAAAAAGGAATTGGAAAAAAGAATTTGGAAAATTGGTATTAAAAACACTCATTAAACACAACTAACATCCCAATTAAAGTGTTGTCTGTAAGATGACGTATTTATCAAAGAACATTTGTATTTATTAAACTTACGCTATTTTGTTTTACGAGACCAGGTAATACACATGGTGTTAAAATGTACTTTATTAATGCATTTGAATGTGTACCGTTCTATAATGAATCATTCAAACCGAAATGCGATCGTAAAATCTAGTTAAAAATAGTTCAATTAAGAAACTGTAAAATTTATCTCTATAAATCGCTTAAATTTAAAGCAATGATTATTGTTTGTAATTGAATTAAGAAATGCTAATAAAATTTAATTTGTTTAATAAGGAGAAAAATATTTTTTTCTTATAATTAATTTTATAACAAATTGTTAAATGAATTTAAATTTTAGTAAATTTAATGAATTGTATTTTGGTATGTTTATGAGGTACAGAAGTTCCTTTTGATGTGTAAATATCGTATGATGCATATCGTGTGATTTCTGATTGATTCTCAATCAAAGTATGAATCAAATCAATTTAGATTTATTTTTAGAATGGTTGGTCTAAGCGTATTTTAGCAGATCTTATCAAACCTGAAAATAGGTTTTAACACGTTTGAGTGTAGATCCGATTCATTTTCAGTTTTATTTGAATGTGATTAGATTGATTCAGGTTGGGTATGAAATCTGATTAGGTCTGTTCCGCGGTGATTAAATGAGCTTTTGGAAAAATCATTCAGAGCTCTTGAAATCGTGCATGCTTTTAAGTTAGATCAGACCTGCAATACAATGTTGTTCAAAACATGGTTTGAAATTGCATTATTAATTTTTAATGAATACAAAGTACTAAAACTAATAATGGCATAAGAATATTTATGCATTTAAAATTTCATACTTTTGTTGAGTATAAATATGTTTTCAAATTCCATAAAAGTATACAACAATTTCTATGCAAAAGGGAGATAGAAACATGTAATTTGGTTAAGAATTCTGTTTTCTTACGTTTCTGTTTCTTTCAACTCCACTAAATATTGATATTTAAATTGTTTGAAAAAAGCGTTTTACTGCTTTTATATGTTTAAACTTATAATGAGATTTTTTGCAATTTTCGCGAAAAACTTACAATAAAAAATTAACATCACGATCACCTTAAAACGTTCTATTTAATATTATGATCTTTTTGTGCTGAAACACTGAAATCTATGCTTTGTTATGAAAAAAATGTGTTTGTTATATTTGATGAATATATGAATAAAATGTGTTTGGTATAACACGTAAATATAATACCGAATTTTTGGAAAATATTACAACTGCCAATTTTTTCTTCTTTTTTTTTATTATTTATTTGGTTTTTGTCTATTTTTATAAGACTGCAATAAAGAAAATGGCTAATATTTGATTTAATTCTATTTTATGGTTTGATTTAATTCTATTATGGACTAATTTTTAAAATCGTATTTGAATATGTATCAAAGTGCTTTAAATTTAAATTGCAATTTTTTCTAAGTGGTATAAGATTGCATGTAATGTTTCTATTGAAAGTTTTCATGGAATTTAACAATCATTACTTTACCGCTTTTAACGTTTATGCCTTAATTATCAACACTTGACTATCACCAAAAAACCTAGCAAAAACTGAAACATTCATTTAATCAAAATTGTTATATCTTTTGTATTGTAAAAAAGAAAAAAGTTTGAAATAAATAGTAAAAATAAGTATTCGTACTATAAGTATATCAAGTGCGATTTAATTAATTTAACAAAAGGTTGTAAAAATAATATCTTTTTCACTCTTCGATGATATCGAAAAAATCATTTTTCAACGTAGCTTTTTCAGTTC
>JABFOX010002011.1:0-12005 GCA_022817665.1 Axea sp. ZL-2020 | reverse complement strand
TTGTTATAAAAAAGTTAATTAAAGAAAACAGTTTGATCAATATTTATATAAATTGAGTATAAAATGGCTAAACGAATGGTGTACACTATATCTCTAGTCACGTTGAACATTGACGAAGCAATTTGTCTCACGAAGTACATGGGAATAATTGAAGAAAAGTTTGTAATTCGAACATGATCACCGTTAGAGCATGATTCACCAAATATAATATAAATGGACATCTGTCGTGACGACTGAATTTTCCGAGTGTTTATCCGTTGGTACGTGTTTTGCAAAATTGATGTGCTACATTGATCTGGGTTTGTATAGAATTTTGATTTTTTTTTTTTTTTTTTTTCCTTTTTTGATATGTATATTCTATTTTTTTTTGGAATAAATTAAATATTTGGCTTATAATTTAAAATTACTGGTCAATTATAAAAATATTATTTTAATAAAAAAAAAAGATAGAAAAAATTATTTAGTAAATATCTTATAAAAAAAATACATTCAAAAAAAAAAATATTATAATTAGATAAGTTTTTTTTTTTTTTTTTTTTGTGTATATGAGATGAGTTTTCTATTTTTTGATGGAATAAATTCAATATCTGCTTCATAAATTAAAACTGCTGATCAATTATAAAAATAATAGTTTGATAAAAAAAAAAGATAGAATAAATTATTTAGAAATTTCTATCAAAATAATATACGTTCACAAAATAATATATTTAAATTTAATAAGTGTTTATCATTTTGTTCATTGCAGTGTATCAAAGTTGAAAATTGCGATGTTATATAAAACTACGGTTTAACTGTTTTGTAAATTAAATCTTTATAATAACATGTGAATGAAATATTTTTATACTATTTATTTAATAAAAATGAATCCAACATGGTTTGAAATACATTAAAAGAATATTCTAAATAATATTTGTGAGTTAATAAAACATTAGATACGTATGATTATCATAGAAGATTTACGTGTACGGTGTCAATTACCTTGATTTGTATTTAATCACTAAATCAAAGGAATATTTAAATTATGCACCGACTAATATTTATGTATGTTAACTTGTGGTTTTGGATGAAGTTGTTACTATGAGATGATTGACTAATGTATGTGCATTTATTGCATCTAGTGTAATTAATGAGAAATATTCTATTGTTTATTGTTGAATATATTAATAATTAATATGGTATAAAAAAAGATAGCAGCCACTGGATCAAACTTTGATGGTCATTATAATCGCCGTATTTAGATGTTTATAAATTAATTCGAATAAAAAATATATTTAGTGTAAATAATGTTAAAATTAAGTACTTTAACCAATTTTATAGGCTTTTTAATGAATACTTTTGAAACATAATTCATATGAACTTAAATCGATGACATTTTGAAAAATATGCATTAGAATTTTATTAGAAATACGCGAAAGCACTACGTTTATTACGTGCATGTGAATTTCGTAATTGCATCGTTTTTTATTCAACAAAATTGTAAATAATTGAAATGAAAGATGAAATCTCGTATGTGCAACGGATATAAATGGGCATTTTTGAATGTCAGTTTGTACGCAATTGGACGAATATTGTATTATTGAATTATACACCAGATAAACTTATCTGTTTGATTTAAAATATATTATTTCAGAAGTTTTTTAGGAAATAATTAATAAACTGCAAATCTACTAATTAATCTTTTTATTATAAATTTTTCTTTTTTTGTCTAATTTTAGTAATGTGTGTTCCAACACTTTTAAAAGATCTTGCGCAATTACTTCACGGTATTGGATTCAAATCGAATATAATTGAAAATATGAAGCAAGTACATTTTAAATTGAATTTATAATAGGTTTTGTTAAATAAACATACATAAAATATTAATAAAATAATTCATCTCATTATTTATTCATCATCATAAAAACACTTTATCGCATTTGCTGTTTGTGGATTGAAGCATTGAATAATTGCTCTGTTTCAATCGAAATATTTTATTGTAAATTATAAGTAAGTTTGCTGGTGCAATCAAATATGCGTGATGTAAGGTTGAGTTAATAAATACTTCATTTTGGCGGATTTCCCATTCTTTGGTAAAATTTGTTGGTATCTATAAAATTTATAAATACCCGATTAAAAAACCATGAAATAAAATTATACAAATAGTATTCACGAGTTTATAGAATATATCAAAATATGCCTTGGCTATTAAAACTATAAAACAAAAGCTTTTTAATGTTTAATTAATTTTTATAATTGTTTAAATATAGATTATTTAAATAGTTTTAAATTTTTAATATTTTGAAAATGAAATTTTATATTACAAAAGGTATGTTATAATGTAATATATAAAATAATACGCCTTGATATGATATATGATGAGATATCTGATTTACAACTGCATATCTATATTTTCATTTCTAAGTATTTATTTTAGGTTATTGAACTGTCTATAAAAAATATACAAATATACATCATTGACTTATGTGATATATCATATTTTTTAATGAAATTATAATTACAAATCGGTATATGTGTATATTCTTTAATAAGAACGTTTAATGTGTGATAACATAAACTATAAGTGTTAATATATAATATTACCAATAATATATTATTAATGAAAATAAATAATATAATAAATTGTACAATAAATGTACATTCAAATGTTTAGTATTATTAGTTTTTGCTACACTGAGAAAACAATTTTATTCAAGTATATTGTATACTTGGATTATATATACAGCATATTTAGTACAGTATCATATTGCTAATAATGTATTTCATTAAATTTACGAACTGTTCTCAAAGTCAGTTTGAAATATGCTGAAATAAAATATATTTAAGTTGCCTTTCGTATGCAATTTTTTTTATTGAGAACTTAGTTGAATAATATTTTTATGTATAATTAAAAAAATTGAAGTGATAGTGAAGTGAAAACACTTAAAGTGAAGCTTTAAGTGTTTACCTAAAAATAAAAATAGAATCCAATATTTTCATAATATAATCATAATAATTGATTAATATTATATTAAATTTGGATTTACTACGTTCAGTATACACATGAACTTTCGTAATTATTAATTGAGCATATCTGAATCATAATCAAACGAAACAATATAATATAATAACATATAGATATAACAAATAAATATCTCTGCACACGAATGGGTGAGATTTTACTGTATATTCGATACGACTGAATAATATTTGATATATAAATGAATGAAATACTAAATTGGCATGAAAACATATAGAGTTTAGTATTGAAAAATTAACTTTATTGTATTATGAATATTTCCGTGGACAAAAAAATCTAACATTAATACGACAATTTTCTGGGCTATTTCATGAACAGTTTTTTCATATTGGGATATTAATATAATTTTTAATGTAGATATAAAATTTCAAATATATAAAAATGAACTTCTTTTTAGCTCGGTAATACTAACATAGATTTTTATCATATTTGGAAAAATTATACTTTTAAAAATTATTATCTTAAAGTAAGCACAAATTATGATCTTAAAGTACGAAAATACGACTAAAAGAATTTTGTTATAATTTTTCTACTTATTTTAAAATGATAATTTTAACAGTATATTTAGAATATTAGATGGCAATTAGATGATATGAAATTTAATTTACATGTTATATATTTTATAATTTCAATCTAAAAATTATTTTTAAAACCCTTTTAAACACCGTACTAAGTATACTCTATTTTTAAGTATAATAATTTATAATATTTGAAAATTTGCATTAATTGACATTTTTTTAATTATGGAGTCATGCTTGACATGTAAACCTGTTTCGAAGAAAATAAATTCAGTTATTTCCCACATATATTCATATATGTATATATTAATATTCAATTATACCATAGTAGAAATGATGTTTTATAAAATTATTTCAGTAAACTTGATCGTGAGATTCAAATATTATTTATATTACAAAAATTATAAACAAAGAGTATTTTGTAGTAATCTATTCATTCACTCTTTTATAATAAAATTTATTATGCAGAGAAATGCAATTAACTGTATTTTCTGTTTCAGGTGAGTTATTTGACGAAGTTGATCAAATTATACAGTACGGAAATGTGAGTAAGTTTGAACATATGTACATTTATTGATCTACGTGTTTACTTATCAAACGTGTAATATCCTTACGACATGTGTGACAAGAATTCATCTCTTGACGGAAATATGAGATTTCTCTGACGGCTTTTTGAATATTGTAATGCACAGGAGATTCCTCATTTACAGACGGAAATATTGGAAGAGAAATTTAGTTTCATTAAACACCAAATGAGAAATGTTTGAGCTAAAAATTAACAATTAAGTGCTTAAGTTTATTTATTTGTTTCCTTCTGGCTACCATGTTGTTGAATTTTATAATTTATAACAAAATATGTTTAAATTTGTATATAAAATGTGCATGATATATAATTATTGTTCAACATAATTGTCTAGTTAAATATAAATAAAAATAAAAATTGTTGTAAAATAGAATCAAGATATATGAAAATGGTAGTAAAAATAAATTCTGAAACATCATAATAATAACAACAATTATAAACTAATAAAATATGAGGAAAAGTAATTTTGTGTTAAAAATATTTATGCTATTTTTATTCGTGAAGATTAATCGATTCGGAGATTAAAAATATTACATATAATGTCAGAATGTTTATTTAAAAGTATATTCTACAGTCTGTACGTTTATGTTGACATAAATGCGCCACGTGAGATGTTTCACTCCGCTGATTCCAGTCTTCACTGTACACGAGTGACGCTTTCACTGTTGGCAGTTACCTTAGAAAATTCTTTAGTAAAACCATCGTCTTTAGAACCTTCTTGGCGGAATAGAGAACGATCTGTCAGTTATCGTTGCCGCGTTTAAAATACGGTTATGCGACGACACGATGAGAATCGCTTGAGAGCGCCGCTCCCGTTATCTATCCTATCACGAAAAATATCCGACGGGCGCAAAAATCTTCGCGTTTTTATTTTTTCCTACTATTTTTCTATCTTTTCCTCGTGAAAAACTGACATTCACATTTATCAGCCATAAATGAAAGTAAAACTCGTTTCGAGAGCTCACTACTAAACAGATTTTTCTTCACAATTTCGTTAATCGACTAGATGAAAAAAGTCATACCTACTATGTTTTCATTTTAAAATATAATTATTGTAAAAGTACATTTTCCCATTTTAATTTACGTCAAGAATCGTTTCTTAAATAAATCTAATAAAGTGATCCATTTTTGAATAAGAATCTACGTAATATGTTTAAATCAAGTTCAAATCATGAATCGTCGTTATACTCAGTATAGTTGGTAACTGAAAAATTTCTTCTTGTTTAATATATTTAATATTGTGGAATAGCAAGTTACTCAATAATATATATACCACAAATTCTTTTGGTCATATCTTTGCAATGCGAATCTTTTAAAGCATTAAAAGTTGTTGGGAGGATTGGATAAAAGCTTGTTGTTTTCAGTGACTAATTCGGATTATTACCATATAGTTCTTTCTTTTTTATCACTTCTTTTCGGATATTTTGTGATGAAACAAACTCAAATAAAGTAAAATGTAAATATATATGCCACGTTTCAAAAGAATATACTTAGTCAAGTTTAAGGGCGTGCTATTATTTGTTTATACTCTTAATACAACAATTAAAATATATTATTTATAATACAAATTTTGTGTTCTAATGTAAATCAAATTTGTTTTTAAAACAATGGTAATTCATAAATTTATTTGATCACGTTCAAAACTTGTTTATTGCGTACGTAAATTTCATAATTATCTTATTTTAACTGTACATTTAGCAAATATGCCCCAGTGTTCTCATGCACGGTACAAAAGTGCAGTATTTTGTGTAACGTCATTATATTTAATATCTATTTACAATTAACCGTCATTTAGGTGTTGAAATAACACATATAATATTTGTGTGTAGAAATATTCTATAATAAAAATAATTTAATTTTCATAAAGTGAGAAAATATGTAAAAATAAATTTCGAAACATATTTATTGTAATAAGCATACTAAAAACTATCTTTCCAATAACTTGTATGAAAATATAACAGAAGCTATAAAAAAATGTTTTATATGAGATATTGTGTGTCTGTTTTATTTCATATATTTTATAAAATAATATCTTAAAATACGAAAATATTTTTTTTGAAATAGAGTAAAAGAGTGCTATAATAAAGTAAAAAATGTCTTAATTCATGATTTAATAATTTTAGAACAAATATTAAAATATATGTTAATGGTAATAAAAATAATTGCAAATTTGACACATATTAACATTGATTTTTACATTGTACTTTCACAAAATTTTTATGCTATTTAAGAAATAATAGCTATTGTTCCAAGGACTATACTATTTGTATTTATTTTTATTACATCCAGGATATAAAATAAGAAAGTAATTACTGTATGATCCCTTAAAATTGAAACATTCGTATAAAATAATTTCCATCTGCATATTAATAATAGAATTTAATAATATTGTAATTACGTAAGTTTTTGTACAGATAAAATTATTCGGTATGACGTGCGACTATTTATAATTTATTATTATTATTATTAATATTATTATTAAATAAATGAATTTATTGATTAAAATTAAGTATGAATTATGAATTCTTACATTTAATTTTTAATAATGAATTTATAAGTAATTATAATATTTAAGTAATTAAATAGGAGTCATTATAGTAAAATTTATTTCATTATTTAATTGACACAGAGAAATTTATTCTTAAAATATATTTCAAAGTAAATATTTATCAATTATGATTCTATTATTACATTGTGTAATTATGTGACTGTACAAAGTTTCATTTTCGAACTGTATATGACTGTAACTAGTAGATCAGGCGCTGTACATATATGTAACTTTAGGCCTATTGATGATTCAATCTAATTAGTAAAGTAAAATACTTAATAAATCGTGGAGAAATATCAAAGTCAAATCAAGATCTTGTTTGTACTCTTCATCACATGTTATTTGTATAAGAATTAAGGAACAATTATTAACGTTCTTAAAGTTCTCACGCATGTAGAGACAGGTTAAATATACTATCACAATTTTACTAAATATAACTGTATTTAATAATATAAAATGACACTTTCTGACATTAATTGTTTTTGTAAAATGTAAAATCTTGCATTTTCCGTACATGCAAAAAAGTACACACATTGATATTACTTTATTATTCAAATCATTATCGTGTGACAATTTAGGTACCACAGAAGGTATATGAAAAATGAGTCATATTAAAATCTTGCATTAAGTTCCTTTTTTATATAATTTAATTTTATATATTTATATATATATTTAAAGTTTATATAAAAAATCTTTGTATATAATATGTCCCTTAAAACTTTAAAAATGTTCCACAGACGCAGTTCTTTCATATAATTAGATTCTTTTATATAACTGTAAACGATTTTTCAGAAGTGCACATTTATCAACAAATTACGATAATGATCATTTTAAAAATAAAGCCGCTTTTGTACGTTGCATCAAAACCGAAGCTCATGTCTAATTAACACATCAATCACAATACTAAATAAATAATTAATTATACAACAAAAGCATTATAATATCTTATACTAATTATATAGAAATTCCTTGTTCGAAATAACAGAATATTAAATTTGATGCAATTAAATCAATAATAGATTTATTATTTGTAATTAAATTTTACATCTATGAAATTAAATTTTACATAATTTTTATATATAATTATTTTAAAATTAATTAAAATATTTTCAGTGACAATATCTGTAAAAAATTTACAGTCCCATTGCAATACATTCAAATCTCTGTAATGAAATTATCATTTACGTTAGATCAGTTGTTGTTTGTGATATTTGTTTTGTGTAAGATAACTGAAGATAGATAAAATAAATAAGCAGTTACTCTATAGCTAATTTATATTAAATAAATAATATCGTATCTTGATTTTACTTAAGAGTGAACTTATTTTACAATGCCCCCACTTGCAAAATAAATAATAACACTTTTGTCAAAAAGTTAAAAGTGAAGACCGGTTTTTGCACGTCATAAATAAAAGCACGCAAATCGTTTTAGAAATAAATAATGGGCGTTTTTAAAAATAAAAGATATTGAATACTGTCTGTTATGAATTATGTTATATTATTTTATTATATTAAATTTTGCTATATTTCTTATTTTTATAATTTTTTTATGTATTATTTTTTATGAAAAATACATTAATTCAGCATTATTTATGAAATATAATAAATTGCCTTGTGGTAAACAATATTGCATATTTCTCGTAAGCACTTTTTATTTTATATTCTAAAAAAATTGTATTTCATTTTACTATAAACTATAAACACTGATATTCGAAACGTCAGTCTTAAATTTATAACCTTATTGTATTAAAATATATCTGTAATATTGTTAATATAATTACGTCATAATAGAAATACAATAAATTACAGTAGCATATCACGAATTAGTGAAAACTTGCTAATAGTTTCTGTTATCATAATACTTGTTAGTTGTAACTGTCGTATAGAGTAAATTGAATTCCTTGTTGGCAAAACGATCTATATGTTTAGATAGTATATAAAATACTGAAATATTTTGTAGTAAACCACGAGCTCGCTTTTCGTTAACGATTTTCAGTCTAAGCGACATCTTCTAAAAGGGCATTGCTGGCAAAAGACGTATAAAGCAATGAGGTCGAGCATAGCCTTAAGCCATTGTGCAAACTCGTCTAGGATCTCTTATAATATCTTGCAATAGATACTCTGTAGAGTCAACTAGACTGAATTTGTCGGTGTTAAAGTACTTGTATACTAGCACTTGTATACTAAGACGAAGACTGATTACTGCTTCTACGTGTCTGTTTCAAATGTCAGAATCACGGTTTTGTCTTGCTTTAAATATAATTTCTGATATTCTGTATTATTCATTTAATAATATTCATTAACAATAATTGCTAATGACAGTTTAAATATATAAGTATATTTAATAATATCTGCATTAAATATCCAAAATAACTGAATTGAAAAGCATAAATAATCAGATCCGTAACAATTACACATTAAGTAATTATTTGATACCAAGTGATTTGACGTTAATTAAAATTAGGTACCACAATACTACACTTTTAGATGAGTTGCATTTGATAACCAAATTTTTAAATGGATTATTATTATTGTTATTATTTATTTATTTATTTTTATTTATTTTTTTTTCACAAAGAACTTTAAGGTACACAAATTTTATTAATGTAAAAATAAAAGATTATAAAAAGATTATATTTCATTTCTACAATTAGCAAAGATCGGATGTACTCGTGACATAAAATATAGATAATAAATAAAAATATCAAGTGCTTGAAACAATCCGTACCTCGGTCCTGTTGATGAGTTCAGAAGTAATCAATAAATAAAAGGATATTCCTCATTTTCAGATATTTTCGTTGAAGCTTTTATTTTTGTTTAATAACCATCATAATGAAAAATTAACTTAATCCTAATATATTTTTACTTGACATATTTTATCGTACCAAAGATAGTAAAACACGAATAACTATAATAACTATGCATTTATTTAGAATGTTTTTATTTTATTTTGTCATTATAATTTATCCAGTTACGTTATTTTATATTTTCAGAACTTTTTATGCAAGTCGCACTTTATTATAGATCCTAATGGATCTCTAATTAAGTGCCAACAAAATAACTGTACTTAGTGTAACATGTTTAATTAGTTTGTTATATTTTAATAATTAATATGATATTCAACAAATAAATAAATAGTATATATTCGGGAAACCTAATATTTAGTTATTAAGTTTGCATTTAAAATACAAATGAGAGAAACGTATATTCTGGATAGGATTTAAATCAGATTTATACGGGCGTTTTATATTTTTTATTGCTGTAACGAGTTTGTTAAATTATGTATTTATAGATTAACTGAATATATAATTATATAATATGACCATTATTATGTATAAAATTTGCTTTACAAGATGTATATACAGAAGTTAATTATCAACAAAAATTATAATGCGAAACATTATTATTGTGTATCATAACTTACATTGTGTTGAATATCGCCAAGAAAATATTTTTGAAGGTAATTTTGCGCGAAAATAACTCAAGGGATTTTGACGATATATTTGTTGTTTTTGATATTGTTTTACGTCAGTTGCCTGCAATTCGTCTTAATATACGAGTCTGGTGCTGAGCTTTGGTCGTTAAATTTATCCATTGAAAATAATGAGGGACGTATGTTGTGAAATAGCGAAAGGTCTTCGTAATATAACGGAATAAGAGTGAGGCAGAAGGTCATAACGAACCAAACTTTCAAGTGAATTCGGTCTTAAAATCGGTAATGTGAAAAGTTTGAAGAAGTTTCTTCGTCTGTTTTCTCATTCATGCCGTGCACAATTTTGCCGCTTTATTTTAAAATTGAGCCGGAAAAAGCTAAAATTAGAAATCTCAAGTTCCGGAAATGACATTTCGCTTCCCTCTTTACATTCGATTTGTACAATTATCGACGAGAATTTATCTACTTCTTACAGATCAGCTTCAAATTTTCAACAAACTACTTGTTTATTTATTTGCTTGTTCAATTACTTTCTTTCAACGTTGGTTCTTAAGCACTTTTATTTATTTTAGTAAATAAAATAAATAAAATTTATTTATTTACTAAATTATTAATTAATTTATTATTAATTTATTTATTTACTTAAGTATCTTTTATATATCAACATTTTATATGTGGGCATATAAATTATTTAAATTAAAATCGTTTTTGTTCGAATACTTATTCCATTTAACATTTAATTATCACATTATCGGTATATTAAAAAGTTTTAATAAATATTTATAAAAGTTCTGCATTATATTATTCTTTTATCAATTAGGACTAAGAGTACAAATTGTATTTTTTTACATAATAAAATGTATTATATATTTGATTTTATAATGAAATATTTTATTTATTTAATATTCATGATACATTTTTTATATATAAGCAACTGCATCTAAACTACAAAAGTGTATCTGAAATTTATTTTAATGAATATAAGTACACAAGAGTTTTATGTATACGAAATAACTAACTGATTTCGAAACATGAATTTAACGATCATGTATTTTTCTATTTCATAAGAGGTTTTGAAATAAACTCAATAAAAATTTAAAACACAGGTAAATGACATATGTACGTACTAAACTAAATAACAGCATGTTTTTTTGTTTTTTTTTTTTAATATTTTCAAACATAAAATTGTATTAGTCTTCATATCTATCATAAAATCGTTCAAATATTAAAGTCTCTAATAGCATTAAAGTTGTGCAAAAGAAGTTTGCATTTTAAGAATGAGTTTAAAACAATAACATCAGTTGCATTAAGTAATCTGTTGTGTATAAATGAACTTTAAGTTTTTAATATTCGATGTAATAATAGACGATTACACACTTTAATATGTGCATATATGATTTGAGTGAATTTTATTTCCAAAGAATAGTGGCAGCTTCAGCATAACCGATGCTAAAAATGACTTTTCGCGTTATGAGAGGAATTTAAGAATTTGGTAGCAAAAAACTAAAAAAGCATCCCGAAAATCGTGACTTGACTTTTATTTGAATGATTAATTTAAGAAACGCTTATAATTTTTTCATTGATATTAAAATATGAATTGAAAAAGAATATTTTGTTCAAAACAATTAAGAATTTGATCACTGTTTCACTGTTTACTAAAATCATATTTAATAATATAAATCGAAAAACTTGGTTCTTCTTGAAATAGCTAAGAATTTAAATATAACATTTCTGAATTTAAACAACAGAGTTCATTAATACTAAATTAAAATGATTTGTTAATAATATTTGTATTTAATGCTTCATAATATAGTTGTAATAATATTTTAACATTATTTTATTACAATTTATTCGTCATAAAATAAAAGATATTTCAAGTGACATTTTTACAGTAAAATTTTCTAATAG
>JABFOX010002010.1:0-12006 GCA_022817665.1 Axea sp. ZL-2020 | reverse complement strand
AAACCTGTATTGGGTGAAAATTCATAAACTGCCCTCTGCCCCCAGTTCGAATAAATTTAAAAAAAAAAAAAAAAAAAAAAAACAACGTATTTTTTACAGAAATGTTTCATCTGCTTTGTCAAAGATTTCAATCGATACCGAGAAACGAGAGAGCGTAATTTTTCGCTTGAATTTAAGTCAGCTTGAGATCTCTACTTCGTCATTTTTTCTCGTACCTCCTCTTGCGCGCGGGTCTCGGGTCATTTGCGATTGCATCATTGAAACTTTTTAAAGTTTCAAATTCAAGCTTATCGCTTGTCCTTCTTCATTTATAACTTCGCATATTTTTTCGCAAAATGCCGATTTTTAAAATCTTGGATATTGACGAAATTCTTTAATGAATTATTTTATTTGAATTGTCAAACATACGCATCTTGCATAAAGAAAAATAGATACGAACGAAGAGATTATTTTTTACACAGCGAAACGTTGCTAATAAATTTACAGGGATCTTATCGGAACAATCCTGTATATTTTTCGTTCCGACATTGTTAAGAGTTGTATCTGAAGTTGCAAAATTAATTTGTTCCAATTAATCAACAATGGCAAAGAAATAAAAACGTTATTTGCAATATATCGCAATAATTTTAACAAAATACTTTTTTTACCAATTAATTATGTGATATCGTTGAAAATTAGAAATTTTAAATTAATAGCAAGATAAATGGAATTATCTAAATGAGTTAAATTAAAATTGATTTAGCATTTACAAAAATGTCATTTCGTAGGTTCGTACAATCAAAAAAATACATTTAATTCTCTTTTTTTTCGGGCTATTTTTTTTGCAGCTTGTAAAATTACTGATAACTAATTTTTACAGTTGTCAAAACAGTTAATTGTTCCATTTTTCTAAATGTTATATCTTTGGAAAATGAAAACGACGTCTAGACGTTGATCGAAACAATTATATAAAAAAAGACTAATTTATATGGTCATTAAAATAAAATACATCATACAATTAGAAACAGTCATTTAATACACAAACTAAATATATATGTATTAAGTATTACAAGTGCACACATATATATAAAAAAATTGTATTTTTATAATTACTCATCAGCATGTATTAAAAATATGTCACTCGTTTCATAATAAATAAATACAGATGTTCCATTAATAATGCAAAGAAAATCGTTTTGTTTAATATGAACTAATACAAAAAACGTTTCATTAGAAATATGAAAAATTGAAGATCAATTAAAAAGTTGCAAAAAAACAACAAAAACCGATCTGTTTTGCTTTCGCGTGTCTGAACAATCGATAGAAATAAACTTAAAAGGCGAGCAAGTGGAAATTTCGTGACGTCAAGCGATTTGAAAGACGAAGAAACGAGAGGAGCCAAGCAGTGCCTCAGCAATGACCCATCGAGACCTCTGAACTGCACCGTCTCTGCCTGTGCTAGTGGTTTCATAGTTCACCAGCCAAAACACACAACGAAGCGTGTGTGTGTTTTTACACGCTCACCAACTCAAATGGCTATATGTCAAAATAAATTTTGACACTAACGACACTTTTTACCAAACTAAATTATTTTCCACTTGTTTTCCCATAGTTCCCATCATTCCTTAACTTCTTCATAATTCAAGATATCACAGAAGATTTGATGAAGTGCGTGCTCCAAAACTTTTAATTCCTCACTTTCATATTTATTTTTTTCCCTTTTTTTTCATGAAACGTTGCGAGAAAACAAAAACAGAGTTACAATTTTTTTCATGCGCATTTTAAACTCGTATTAATTTCTACTTAACTTTAATTCAAATACAAAACATTTTCAACATTTTTTTCTAAAATATTTTTTGATCGAAATTTTTATTATTATTATTAATTTTTTTTCAACTAACACTTACACTCACATTAATTTCTACTTAACTTCTAAGCAATTTCGTTACAATTTGAAAAGAATTTTTTATAAGCGTTTAAAAAATGTTAAAGATAGGAAATTTTATTCTAACACAAACAAAAATGTGATTATTCGTTAAAAAGATTAATAAATAAAATTGCAAAGAAGTTTAAGCGGCATTGTCATTTGCAATACAGACGATTATACGAGTGTTTGTTTATGTTTCAATAGCGAATGAGATAAAGTAGGGAAAGTTATGATAAACGAGGGTTAGTTACTCTGACTTTCGAACAGGCGGAACATATTGCTCCCTCATCCATAAAACGCCATAATCACGGTCTGTGTGTATCTGTTGATCGCTATATCACTCGGAGTTTGCTTTTCTATGTCTCTGTCGTATTCTTGCGGGAATTTAATGACCAGTGACACCGATTAAGTCGCGTCCAAGAGAATCTTCAAGGATCTGTCTTTAGAGAGAAGCATTATTAATTTTTACGAGCCGAAGAAAAAATAAGCTTATCTTATCAAAGTCGCTTTGATCTCACTGGATACGTTGGAGCGTTCGGCAGTTAATTTTTATTTGCTATTAAAAAGTTAACAGATTTTAAAACTGTAAGATGAAATGATGGGAAAAACATTCAAGTTATTGAGAAGCGACGAAAAGAGTCATTTTCACGTCGTAATAATTGTCTAGTTGAAGTGGTATTTATATAAATACGTGGTTTAATCAAGTCAAAATTAGAAAATAAAATAATTTTTTACACGAAAGTTACGTAATGCTAAGTGCGTTAAAGAATATTATTCCGAAAATTAATAATGATCGCAATAAAAAATACAAGGTTATCATTAATGGTTTTAAGTACTCTTAGTTTGCAGTTAATCTATTTTAAATTAATTTGTTTTTTAACTTGTCAATATTCGTTGCCTCAGGATGCGCATAATTTATTTGTTTTTTTTTGTTTTTTTTTTTTTTCTGTGCTTTATATTTGTTTTTATTCACATTTTTAATATTCAAATGCTCATGAAATATTTTTGTCTGTTTGTTCATTTTTTCATTTATCTTTAAGTTTAAACTTTAGAATTATTTATTAGGAAAATATAAAGCATTATTTCATTTCGCGTACTTTTCATTTTTATGTAAAAAAATAATTTTTTATTAACAATTTAATGTTTTACAGCTTTACATGATGCTTATCAAGTCGATTATATTTCATAAAATTCCAAAAACTACGGTTTCTTATGTCAGAAATAATACGCTCTGTAGAAATTGTTAAGCGTTTTGACAAATCTTGATACTTATCAGAAAACTTAAACACTTCACGCTTTTAAAGTGGAAAAACGAGAAAACAAGGTACAACAAATCGTCGATACATTAATATTTTCTAAAAATATACTTTCGTTTAAGTAACTTCATTTTTTTCCTATAAATACGTTCTTAAGAATTAATTAATTCGTCTTTAATTGTAGCAAAATCTGTGCACTTTTAAAAGCGTTTCAGTATTATAAAATTAAAAGTGCCCTTGACAATCGTTATTTCGCAATTTTAATCATTAATTATTTTGTTTGTTATAATAATTCTAACGTATTACGAATAAAATAATTGTTTTTGACTTTTAAACATTCGTGAAGAAAAAAATAAACGAAAATTAAATATAAAAACTAAAAGATGGCATTTGAATCATTAACGCAAGTAGAAACAATGTCATAAAGATCTGACAGGAAGTGGGTTGACGCTCTTTATACTGTATTTACCATTTTCCGGTCCTTCTTTGAACTGGCGCACTTTCCTCTATTCTTTGATTACATATTTGACATTTGTCATGAAGCATTTTTGTGTGCTTTGTCTTAATAAATCATGATTTATTTATGTTGCCCTTTTGCGTTACGTTTACAATGCAAATTTGATTAAACATTTCTAACAAAACATTAAAGTAATAACGACGAAATACTTATGTTAAAAATATGGTATTTATATTACAACAATTAGTATAAATAATAGGAAAAATTTCTGTAAAAATTTGAACTTAAAACGATAAATTAGTAATTCTAATGTTGCTTTTTATTAAACAATTAATATATTCCGTGTGATTGTATTTATAATTTTTATTATATAATTTGTGCTCTAATTATAACGATTGTATAAATAAGTAAAGTAGGCATTTTATTTCAACTTAAATTATATTAAACAATTATTACATAATACATGTCTAATGAGATATAATATTACTTTTAGTAATAAATTGATAAATGATATTTCTATATAAATCAAATTAAAATAATTTTCTTTTCAACGAAGTGATTTAAAATAAAATAAAATCAAAAAATTACATTTTAGGTGTAATAATTGCGAAAAAGTTTAGTCTATATCACAATGGTTACGTGAATCATGGATATTCTTATTCCGTAGTTTTATGGAATGGAATCAAAATAAAAAATAATACGGAACTAATTTGACAAAAATCGGATACAATTATAATTATTGCATACCAACAGTCTGGCAAGCGGTTTGTAATATTTCGTCTGCTTATTAAATTATATTCATACTCGTACTTTATTTATATATTAATATTCAAATTCCTGTAAACCATGTTTATCAAACTTTTGTTAAATTAAAACCCTAAAATTTTTTAAATCTATCTTTTTATTTTTTTATCATTAAAATTTGTGGTTTTATGTTTTTTTTGTGTTTATTTAAGCGTTTAATACAAATCATGAATATTTACATTTTTTAAATGCATAACATTTAAACGATAACACCTCTTTAGTGCAGATTCATATTGGAAATTAAAAATACATAAAGATTATTTGAAATCTTTTTTTTCTAATAATTAGCGTGAAAGAACAAAAACTACTAAGAAACACTAAGATAGATTTTCTCTGAAATTAATTGCAGTAAATCAGAAACTAAACCGTTTGTAATTTCCGATTACTTTATAATTTTTTTAACAAAATTTAAAACATCTAAATTTTAAATAAAAAATGTTGAAATTTAAAAATTACAAAATTTTAAACCTAAAGTTTAAATTTTAAAAGCATATAGTTCATTAAAAAAAATGTCTTGCAAATTATGGATTAAAAAGGCTATAATCATTTGGATACAATTTATAAGATAATTTTAAGTTAGTCTATATGTATATGTACAAATTAAAGTAAATAATGGAAATTTAAATTTACAGTTGAAGAGAAGTTAATAAATACAACCTTAAAACTACTAAATATATATTTTTGTATTTTGTATATTTGATTATGATGCCAGCACTAGTGACAGACAAATCCGGATATTGTTTCTAATTAAAAAAAATAAAATCTATTTCTCTTCTGTTATGTCAAAGACATAAATTGTGAAATTCAATATTTAAAATATATTACTTAATTTATTAAATATAATCTAATTAAATGTTATTCTTTTTTTTAGTTAAAAAACTAATTATAATCATTTTTCTTATACAAACACCTACATTTGAGCTACAATGATAAGTCTCTTATTACAGTAAATTTTAAACAATTAAATTTAAAACAATTTGGAAATGAATTTTAAAAAAACACAACTTCAGTTTTGTATAAGGGAAGGCATATGTTGCATATTAATTAATTAATTTAAAGGTAGCATATAGAGTAATATTTATTTAAAATTTGATTTGATCATCCTTTTTAAGTTTCTACTAATAACATCGATATTTACCGTACTTTTTGACAAGGATAAGAAATTAATTAAAATAATTTGAAATGTACCACTCAAGTAAAACATTCACAATGTTTTCACAATGGTTATATCTGGTACCACTTGCCACGCAATATACTTTCACACCTTTGCACCCTATTCCAACAAGAATAAAAGACGTTCTACACTATTTTTGTCAATTATCTAAACACTGTCTATTAATATATGTTGATTTCTTTGCACGAAACCAAGCTTTCTATTTTACAACGACTGACATACGAAGAAGCTAATGCGGTTAAGCCCATTTTTTGATATTTTTTAATTTTTATAAATTGTAATTAAATTTATTCTATAAAATTTAATTTATTAAATCTACAATTGTAATTTATTTGCAAAAGTGATTTGTTTGATTGTTGTTTGTTAGAATAACATTAATAGAATAAGTTTTCGTCCATTAAAATTTACAAAATTCAGAAAATATCATGAAATGGACTTAATCACATTGGCTTCTGAGCAACTCATGTTAAATCCATCAAAAAAAAAGTATGAAAATATTAGAATAATATATCAAAATAAGAATAAAAAATATACATACAAATATTAATATTATAAAATGGGCAGAAAAACTGAATATGACTACACAAAATGTTTTCTATTATTATATTTATTATATTACATCTATTTATTTATTATATTAATTACTTATATTTTTTATAATATATAGATATATATTTTGTTGCAAGAACATAAAACTTAATTTCTATAAATAAATTATTTACATTAAAATTGTTCGAGTAACATTTAAATTAAATTAAATAAATTAAGATAAGTTTGGTTACTACTCTTACTAATTTTTTGCATAAAACTCATTGGTTAATTTAAATTTTTTATATAAATAGTACGAGAAAAATGTATAATGGCTTCGCATATATTAATCAAGATACAAAACCCCCACAGAGAAAAAACAAGTTGGATTTCCGCACAATTAATAATAATTGTATAATATTTTACTTTAATACCGCATAATATTTTACTTTAATAAATAGAATCTGCTTTAAGAACTTAAATGTTTTTGCATAATAAAGCATTTGCATAAAACTCAAAATAATTGAAGAATATCTCGAATGTATAATTTACACACACGGAACAATTAGATTCAGTATTTATTTTGATAGCAGAAAAATAATCTAACTCTAATATATATATATGACAATAATTTAATTAGATGAGTTATTAAACCAGCTATTACACTTGTAACTCATTTTTGTATTAATAACGATTCACTTTCTAGATTACAAGTGTTATACACCTTAGTCAAAAAATAGCTTTATATGGAAGCCACTGCAGTAAAAGACCATTATTTTATTTCGGTAAATGTAGTGTATTGTCGAAAAAAATTATTATATCAGAAACTACCACAGTTATTTAACTGTAACTGTAACTGTACATTTGTACGTTGAACATTTTTCTCTGTATATCAAACATACTTTTCAACGTCTGCCTAAATCATAAATTCAATTTATGATTTTAAATAATTTTTATTCATTCTTTAATAAACATGTAATTAAAGTAAAGCACGACAATTGTGACAAACGTATCGAACTATTACATAATTTTAACAAAGAAGACGACAATTAAAATATGTATTAAATATACAATATGATGAGTCATTTTTTTAGTCGCAATCAACATGGAAATAAAACGGCAATAGTTTAGTGAATAATCGGGCAATGGTAGGGAAAAAATATTACGAATACAAGCAAGAGAAAAAACAAATTTAGCATTGTTACTCAAGAAACAATTTTAATTTTGGTAAGAATAAAGTTAAATATATTTGAATTAGTATTGAATTGAAACAGCATTGAATTTGGCAAAGATTATAGAAATAACTTAAGTATAATAATATTATTAACAGGACAAAGTACGACTAAAATGAAGCATAGAAATGCAGTATGTAGCATCATTACATATATTCTTGCAATATCCGCTTTGACAAATAAAAATAAGACACATTCATATTTAATGTCAGATTAAGTGCCATACTCTTGCCTTTTCCCTGTCTAGTTGTGGTCCGTTAATTGTCTGAAAATTATTAGGTGTTTATTCTACCGCTACTATAATACATTTTTATATAAAATAAGTATTATTTCATTTCCCAAAGCATGTCAGATTAATTTTTTTCAATAATTAATTAGTATTATATTTGATATTTTTTAGTGTTTAATACGAATTTAAAAACATATATCATTAACATAAATCTTATTCTATCAAACATCAATTATTGAAAAATCATAAAGCACAATTTTGAATAAAATTAATATAAAGAACAAACTAATCTAATTTATATTACTTTATTAAATTGCCTACTTGAAAAATATTGCCATTTCCAAAAACACTTCGTTAAATTCATTTACCATGAACCATAAATCAGATTTAAAAATTCGGATCCAGGATAATAAATCAATTTTAATATTAAGTGTATCAAACTCTCTCGAATAATAAGATTTGTGTTGTTTATGACTAGTTCATGCTATCTCAATGAAATTCGAGAAGATGCCTAAACATTTTTCCCCTAAACATGCGCCACCCAGCAATACATCCCAGATGATCATTTTTACAAGATTCTCACTGTTTCCTCTCGTCCTTCAATTTTCTGTCGTTTTAATATTACCTACGAAATTTATCTACCCGATAAATAGACTATCGAAACATTAACAGTGTGTTAAAAAAATTAAACAGAAGGACGAAGAAGATACTTTGTAAAACACAATTCTAAAACTCCCAAACGTGCGAACTTCCAGTCGGGCTTTTCTCAGTACAAAAGAACATAATTTGTAACCAGAAACCACAGGAGACAAACGTTTGAGAATTATTTATAGACCTGTAGCACTCATGACTCCTAATCAACCACTCAGAGAATATCTTTCTCTATTTTGATGTAATTTTTCATCAGTGTAAAATATTACACGTATCAAATATTATCAAATTTATCTTTTCGGGATAAAAGAATATATTACTTTATTACAGTAAAAAATTATTACACAGTATATCACAAATACATTTTTGCGCGTTTAATTGAATTCATCCTAGGCTTGAACTAATATCTATACTGAAACGTATCTCGTTGAAAAAAAATTATTATAATTATTGAACCGAAAATTGATTTTTTAAGCTAATTAACTCTGTCGTTGGTGAACTTTGGTCATGAACTATTTCGTGATTTTTTAAATTGATAATGACGATTTGATGGATTTAATTTAAGCTTAAATTTAAGTTTAGATTTTTTTACATATCACTACGCATGTCGAAAGTGTCACTAATTAAACATAATTTGTTTGTTTAATAGCATTAAGGAAAATTGTTTGTTGGTACTACTGAGAGCTTCAAGTATTTAATGTTTCTGGTTTGTTAACTGAAATTATGATTTTGTTATACAATTGTTTAATTATAAATTTTAATATCATAAGATTTTTCACGTGTTTTCTGCCTGATTTTTTGTTTCGTTGGTTTCTCTATGCATGTAAAGGAATTGCACAAATCTGAAGCATTGCGATTTAGTTGGATAGAATAAAATAATGTCTATGTTCAATCAATAAACACCCTTTTGTTCGAGATACGACGAAGAAAAAAAAACGTCACCTTTGACCAGGATCTCACGAAATCTTGGCGTCGATGTTCGGTGACCTTATGCGGTTCATTTATATCGATATTTTGTAAGCTGACATTAATAAGATTTACGAGCGTTTAAAAACCGTATAGTTTTCGTAACAGTTATGAAGATCAACATCTTATATATAAATGTATTTTTTTTTTTTTTTCTAGTAAATTTACCATTTAAAGAAAAATGTATCTACGGTACAATTTTTAATTACTTTGATATCCGTTTAGCATTTCAAATTCCATCCATTTGGATACAATTTTTAAATTCTATAATTAGATTTAAATTAAACATTTAAGAAATATTAAAAGATTTATTATATGAAAACAGAAATATGAGAATGAACATTTGAAACAAAAACATTCATTGTTCAGAGTTTAAAAAAATAACCTCAGGATCATGTCTTTGTCTTGCGCGAAATCTAAATTTTTTTTCTTGGATACTAATGCAGAAAATCCGAACCTTTTAAAAGCTCTGAAACTGTATTTAACAATTCTCTATTATTTTTGCGGCTTTATTTGAGAATCAGTGTGCCGAAACAAATAAACATCCTTCTTCAAAGCACAAACCGCACAAGCTGTGCTGCTTCGTATTTTTCCGGGGATGTTTGTTACGCAAACTCAAAATTAAAATATATCGCACCAAAGATGAAAGTTCGAAACCGAGAGCAATGTTTTGTTTACACTTCATTTTTTTTCATTGAAGAGAATTAGAAGAATTTAAGAAGCTAACTGAAAAAATGGTAGTAAAAATTAAAAACTTTGTTAATTATATTTACATGTACAGATCAAAGTTTGATAATTATTTATTATAAAATACAAATTCTGTTGCTGCAAGAAGAATAACTATCGTGCACAATTTCAAATATTCAAATATAAAATTTTCACCTTTTCTGAACAAAATGTCACGCAATTACCCTGAAAATCCTATTTGATTTCATTCTTAAGTTCAATGAACAAAACGTTCGGTTCGATTTAGTTCTCGAGTTAGACGCTATGTCCGTGCAGCTACCTGAATGGTTCATTTAAATTTATTCTCACTCTCCGATTCAATGTTTGTACTTTTATTCGGCGAATAAACGTTCGTATCGTGTTTTAAGAGTTACGGTTTTATATTGCTCTCAACCAACAAGTATGACGTCACATCCTGCACAAACGGATGTCCGGTTTGACTGCTGGATTCTTCGGTCGCATCGATAAAGTTTATCTGCGTACGTTAGTTATGAAAAATAATTAGAAAAACAACATTACAAATGGCAACGTTCATTTTGGTATAACATAGACAATTTGCATCATCCAACATGACGACCTCGTAAGAGAAGTCGATAATCAACTAAATGTTACAGATCATTTGAGACGTTTATTCCTAAAACATGAAACAATAAACGTATAAAATGAAATATAATACGTTAAAAGAATGACCATTTCTAATGTTTTCTAATCATTTGTTTAGATAAAAGAATTGAAAAGTAATTTAACAACATAAAAATTGTTGTTGAACAGCATATTTTCAATAAATTCGATATTTCAGAATAATTTTCTGCCCATTGTTTTTTGTCGCGACGCAATTTTTTTCAATTTCCTTCTGCGTTCTGATTTTGTCCTTTATTTGCATTACATACACACGCGAAATATTATCGCAGGAAATTAAGAACGAACGGTGGCACGTTATTTCTAAATGCTACATATATTCATTCGAGGGAACTTAGATGTGAATGCTCGTCTTGAGCTATGTTTTATGCAAACACGGGAATAGTGAGCATGGCCTGCAATCGGTTATCGCAAAACTCCAAAAACGAAGCTTGAGTTGATAAACTGAGAGTGATCAAACAGACTGAATAATATCGAATATGAATGATGTGCAATGAGAAGACGTAGTTTAATATTGTAAAGAAAAAAATAGACTTGTAAATACTAAATTATAAATATTATAGCGTTTCAACTGGTAGTAATATATTCTGAGTGACCATTAAATATATCAACTAAATTTCATACAAAGGTTTTTTTTTTATAAAATATGCACAATAAATATTATAAATATAAATTAATGAAAATGACAGCATTTAACAAGTTGGCAATTCTTTATAATTATTTATTATAAAAGAACTATAAAATATGTGTTAACTTAATAAACTTATTGCGTAATTTAAAATGTAGAAATATATTTCTGTTTGTTATTTAATGTTCGAATAACATCAATAAAACTTTACATATATAATGTAAATTACAAATAAACAATGAACCAGATATAAAACTTTGTTTAATTTAAAATGTCAACAAAGCACATTGATAAAGAATTAAAAATAAAGATAAAACGCAGAATATATTAATTGTCACATCAAAAATAAATTAATTTAGACATTTAATTAGATAATTAAATCTGATCTATTTCACACAATTTTGTGTAGATAAAAATTCATTATTAGTCTTGTTATTAAATGTGATCGAGCATCGATAATTCTAACACATCTTGACTATCTAAGACAAGTATATTACAGTTTACACGGATAAAATACAACTGTTCTGACGTGAATATAACATAAAACAGTTCTTAATTTATATAAGCAAACAATTTTTAATTGCGATATAGAAAGTGCGTTTTAATTAATAATAGTAATAGATGTTAAACAATCAACTCGTATAAATTTTTTTTTGATTTTTCGTATCGAATTTTTTTATAACTCGAATTTCAATACTCCGCCCTTTTATCCCCACTTGCTTCGCTCTCTTTTTCTGTTCCCTCCTATTTATGCCCTCCTCGCTTTATAAGCTGTTTGAATTTGATTAAATGAGATATTTTTTAAATCAA
>JABFOX010002009.1:0-12006 GCA_022817665.1 Axea sp. ZL-2020 | reverse complement strand
TTCATATAGATTCTTAATTTCTTTCCTTTTATTAATTTACGATTCAGTATTTCTTCCGCTAAGTAACTTTTTATCTCTTTTTCAATAAGTCTCTCTATCGGACGTGCTCCCATTTCCTTACTATAACCTGTTTGTGCAAGATAAGATTTCACTTCATCTTCTACCAAGCAGTTTATGCCTTTTTGCGTCAGCTGCTTTTTCAGTTCCTGAATAAATTTATCTACAATATGCAGAATTATATCCGCATTTAAGTCAGAAAAAGAAATAATCGCATCAAGACGATTACGAAATTCAGGGCTAAAAACCTGTTCTATCGCTTTTTCGCTATCACCAGTGTTAAAATTTTTATGCCCAAAGCCAACAAAACTTTTGCTGCGTTCAGCTGCTCCTGCATTAGTTGTCATAATTAAAATTATATTGGAAAAGTTAACTTTACGCCCGTAAGTGTCTGTAACACAACCATAATCCATAATTTGTAGCAATATATTATAGATATCGCTATGGGCCTTTTCAATTTCATCAAGCAACACAACACTATATTGATTGTTAGATACAGACTCTGTGAGTAATCCACCCTGATCATAACCTACATATCCAGGAGGAGAACCAATCATCCTTGATATCGTATGAGACTCAATATATTCGGACATATCAAAGCGTATAAGATTCATGCCCATGCTGTCTGCTAATTGTTTTGCTAGCTCGGTTTTACCAACACCAGTTGGCCCTGCAAAAAGATAACTTGCTAAAGGCTTATTGTAATTTCTCAACCCAGATTTAGCAATTTTAATAGAATTAACAAGAGATTCTATTGCCTGCTCTTGACCAAAAATCACCTTTTCTAGATTAGCTTTTAAAGATTTTACTTTCTGCAAATCATCAGATTCAGATCCACAAGGCACATTTGTAATTCTAGTAATGGTACTCTTAATATCTCTACTATTTACAATTTTACCCCTGTTTCTTAGCAATTTACAATATGCCCCTGCCTCATCAATAACATCAACCGCTTTATCAGGTAATATTCGCCCAGTAATATACTTATGCGAAAGTTCAGCCGCAGATCTAATGGCATTCTCTGTATAATATACTCCATGATACCCTTCATAGTAGTGCTTTATACCATTTAGTATCTTTATCGTTTCGTTAACAGAAGATTCCTTAACATTAATTTTTTGAAACCTCCTCGCTAATGCTTTATCTTTTTCAAAACTATTGCTGTATTCTCTATATGTAGTTGCACCTATACAACGCAGTGTACCTCTTGCAAGCGCAGGTTTAAGTAGGTTACCGGCATCAAGAAAGCTACCACTTGTAGAACCTGCTCCAATGATAGTGTGTATTTCGTCAATAAAAAGGATAGCACCTGGTTTTGCCTCAATCGCTTTTATTATAGATTTTATTCTCTCTTCAAAATCACCTCTATAGCGTGTCCCTGCAAGGAGTGACCCTAAATCCAAAGCATAAATTATACTGGACCTGAGCGCACTTGGAACACTGTTTTCAATGATTTTGAGTACCAAACCCTCAACTATTGTTGTTTTGCCAACACCTGGGTCTCCAACATATAAAGGGTTGTTTTTTCTACGCCTCAATAATATTTCTATAGTGCGATTTAATTCATAGTCACGACCAACAACATAATCTATTTTTTTGCTTCTTGCATAGTCATTTAAATTTTTACAATAACTTTGTAGAATTTCCTCATCTTTTAGTAGCTCACCTTTATTTACTGTAGTAGGAGCGTCATTATTTTTATCAAGTTTTACTTTATGATTGGTGGTGTATTCATCTATATCGCTCAAGTATTTCATATTAGATATATGGTAAATCAAATTGGAATCTTTCGCACTTTGTTTCTGCAATAGATCTTCAACATATAAATCTTGCCCAGACAAAATTTCTACTAGAACACTTGCTCCATTTATTTCTTTTTTCCCCAAGCTATGAGACCGTATTATTGCTCTGTGTATTATGCATTGAAACATTGAGCTAGGTTTAACTCCACTGATAATCAATTCAGAACTGCTTTGTAAAAACCCTTTTATATTATTATTATAATCATTAGCCTTAATATTGCATCTTGATAGAATGTTATCCATATTGATGATTTCATCGGCTCTGATATTACATCTTGATAAAACGTAATTTACATCCACGTCTTTAGTTAACGCCAGCAATAAATGTTCTACTTTCGCATATTTTAGATTAAAATTAGAAGCAACAAGTAGTGCTCTATTCAAACTTGCCTCTAAGTTTTTGGAAATCATCTCCTATTCTCTTTAAAAGTGGGAACTCATATATAATGAATAGCACACAATTATTAAAAAAATTGAAGTCCAGCGGTTCGCTGTAGCCAATTTGAATCCCCACTCTGGATCTACGTCATAGCACCGCGATATCTCAACATAGATTCCGCTAATGAGTAGCGGAATGACGAGTTTTACGCTTATCAAGTTGTAGGTAAATCCTATTTAATATGCTTTTTCTAGTACTCTGCTTTTCTTTTTAAATGCATTGATCTTTTTTCTACCGTATTTAGTCTTTAACGTACTTGGCCTTTTAAAGACCTTTTTGCTATTACATTTTTTAAATTGCACACTACAATCAAAATTTGGCTCTCCTTCTTTGTCTGCCAATGAAGGCAGTCTTCCCTTATCTTGAGGTGTAACAAAAGATAGCGCATGCCCTTCAGCTCCAGCACGTGCAGTTCTGCCTATACGATGAATATAGTCAGCTTGCGATTGTGGTGCATCATAATTGATAACATGTTGAATGTGGGGAATATCAAGGCCGCGAGAAGCAACATCTGTTGCAACCATGATTTGATTGCGGCCACGACGAAAAGAATTAATGACCCTTTCGCGCTTGTGCTGCCTTAAATCACCATGAATTGCTAAAGCGCTATAGTCATCTTTGTGCAATCTGCTAGCTAGCTGATCCGCTCCTTGCTTTGTTTTGACAAAGATAATGATTGATCCTTCGCGCTGACATAGTTGTGTAACAAGCTTTTCATATTTTTCTGATTCTGATGCATAAACAATCTCTTGCTTAATTTTTACAGAAGTTGTAGTCTCACAATCAACAGAAATACGTTCTGGTCGATTAAGGTACTTCTCAGTAAGTTTAACTATATCACTAGGAAGAGTTGCAGAAAACATAAGAGTCTGCCGTATTTTTGGCAGATATTTCATGATCCCTTCAATTTGAATTCCAAAGCCCATATCAAACATACGATCCGTTTCATCAAGCACAAGAACGCTAACATTGCGAGTAATCAAAGTTTTACGCTCAATATGGTCTATAATACGACCAGGAGTACCTATTACAATTTGTGGTTTTTTCTGAAGCTGATTTAGCTGCCTAAAAATAGGCTCACCACCAATCAATAAAGCGACCCTTAGTGCAGAATTTTGAAATAAGAGTTTTCTTATCTCATTTGTTACCTGATGCGCAAGCTCCCTGGTTGGCACGATGACTAAAGCTGAACCAGTGTTAAGCTCATTCAGCAACTTAGCAACCAACGGAATAGCAAATGCCAAAGTTTTTCCAGTTCCCGTTTGAGCAGACCCAAGAATATCTTTACCTTGTAGCGCTAAGGGAATCGCTTGTATTTGAATTGGAGTTGGGACGAAAAGATTATTTTTATCTAGAGCTTGTGTAAGCGAAGCTGGAAGACCCATCTCATGAAAATTATTCACAATACGTTAACCCTATTAAAAGACTTCATAATAGATTAATCTTCCAATCTTAAATTTATTGCAGATTTTTTATCTTCTCCGTTTCTACCGCGCTCCTCTTTAACCTCATAACTCACCCTTTCTCCTTTTATCCCCTTCTCTTTATTCTCTCCTTTAAGTGTCTCAGGCCTTATTCCTGAACGTTCCAACGTGCTAATATGTACAAAAACGTCACCCCCTTTACCTTCTGGCTTGATGAAACCATAGCCTTTTTCGGCATTAAACCATTTTACATTACCAAATTCCATTTAAACAACTCCTAAATTATTAACTAACATTACTAATGTGATGAAAAACTTTGAAATTACGATTGAGAATGCTTTAAGCTTAGCTATTGAAACTAAACCTTTATACTCCATAGTCTATTCTTAACATTACATGACAATAATACACAATTGTTGTACTTAATGCAAATAAATTTTTTAATCGTTAAGCGAACCTGCAACCGTCATTTCGCTAACTTTAATCGTTGGTGAATTAAATTGCCCACAAAAAGTTAGATCATCTGCAACGACTAAATTGCTAAACATATCCTTCAAATTGCTAGCAATGGTAATCTCATGTATTGGATACGTTATTTTTCCATTTTCTATAAAAAATCCGGAAGCGCCTTGGCTGTAATCGCCATTGATTAAATTAACACCAAAACCAAATAAATCAGTTACATATATTCCCTCTTTCACTTCCTGAATTAATTCTTCAAACGATACATTACCATTCTCAATGTAGAGGTTACTAGCTGCAGGAATAACTGCAGCATTACTTGCACGAGTTGCACTTCCGGTTGTTTCTGAGTTTAATTTTCTAGCCGAGTATAAGTCTAAAATCCAATTTTGTAATATTCCGTTTTTTACAAATATATTTTTCTTGCTAGTTATCCCTTCTCCATCAAATGGTCTTGATGCTATGCCTCTTGGCAACAATGGATCATCGATAATATTAATTCTATCGTTGAAAATCTGAGCGTTTAAACTACCCCTCAAGAAAGAACTGTTGCTTATAATACTGCTCCCATTTATAGCAGAAGCAAAACTTTTTACTAGCCTTTTTGCTGCTCTTTTTTCAAAAATAACTGGAAATTTACCAGTTTTAATTGTACGTGAATTCAATTGATCAACTGCTCTTTTTGCTGCTTCTTTTCCCATTAACTCTGGCAACTTTAAATCACTAAAATTACATGCTATATCATAGTCGTAACCAACCTTCATTTCACTTTCTCTTCCAGCAACAACAGAGACCTGATTAGCAAAGGTTGATTTACTAAACGAGCCAATAAAACCAGAAACAGTCGATAATACTGTATTCACTAAAGCGTATGAAGAAGAGGCTCCTTCAGAATTAGTGATACTCTTATGTGCAAGGGCTGAATTTTCTGCAGCTTCAGCAATTTCTTTTAGGTTATCAACGGTTACAACATTATTATCTGAGATACTTAAATCTGCAGAAGAGATATAATTACTACCATTTACAGCAAAATTGATACAAGGATCTTCCGGCGCATTCTTTGCCATTTCTACCACTTGGCTTACCGTATCACTAAGATTATTCAAATCGTTTGTAGAAATATACGCAGCTTTGTTTTTACCTGCTATAGCTCTGATTCCTACAGTGCAATTTTTAGATTGTGATATTTGCTCAATTTTTGATAGACGCTGAGAAACTGAAGTCTTATTAGTTTCATATATTGTAACTTCCGCATCTTGATTCTGCTTTTTTATTAATTTAGTGATATCTGCTGCAATATTTAATATATTCATTTTCTATTCCTTAGATTTTTATAAAGACTCTGCACCACCTATAACTTCAATTAAATCAGTTGTAATTGCTGCTTGACGAGAACGATTATAAAGCAATGCTAGTTTGTTCAGCATCTCTTTAGTGTTTCTGTTTGCTGATTCCATAGCAACCATCCTAGCACTACTCTCACTTGTTGCACTTTCAAGCAAAGCAGAGTAAAGAGCAATTACAACGTAATCTTGAACCAAAGATTTTAAAATAAATTCAATATTTTGTGGTTCATACTCATAGCCGTAATCTGTTGTTGGACCAGCCAGAGAGTTGTCAATCAAGGATGAGTCTTCACTCCATGGTTTTATTGTTTCCAACATTGGCTTTTGCGTGAAGGTATTATAGAATTTACTATAAAAAACTTTAACTTTATCGTATTTACTTAAATCTATACCATCAACCAAAGCTTCTACGTACTTTAACGTGATCCCCTTACTATTTTCAATTTTTAAGATACTTTTAGAGTCAAATCTATTTTTACCTACATCAAAAGCTTTTTTACCAAGAAATACAATATCTACTTTTTTGCCATTTGCGATTGACTTATTTACACGCTCTTGACTAAATTTGACAATAGAAGAGTTAAAGTTGCCGCACAAGCCACGATCAGACGCAACAATGAATACTAGGTAAGAACCGTCGTTACTGACATTTAGAATTTTTGCCAGTAATTTTTGATCAACTGATAGCATTAATGAAGAAATAATGCTATGCAGCTTAGATATATATAATTTTGAATTTGATAATTTCCTTTGGCTTTGTAATAACTTTGCTGCAGAAACCATTTGCATTATTTTCGTGGTTTTCTGTACAGACCTAATATTCTTAATTCTTAAGGATAATTCCTTTAAGCTCTTCATTTTGTATACAACCCTGATTTATTAAAATATATAATTGTTAGTGTCTAAAAGCAAGTTTTTTTGATATTAGAACCAAGTCTAACTAAAAAACTTGCAGGTTTATTATTTTGAAATAAGGGTTATATTAAGAGATCTACCCCAAAAATTGTTCAATAGAGGTCTTTGATGGTAATTTCCCATATATTATTATCATCACACTTTGTGGAACCTTATAATATATAACAAACGCAATTAAAACTATTGCAATTTGAACATTTATGATCCCATTGCTTTAGTTCTCTGTTACAATTTTTACACTTCCAGCCCGGATCAGGCAAAGCTTCTGAGCCCATCTTGTTTAGCCAATAAATTACCTTGTCGTGTTCTTGCAATGTAACCTTGAGTTGTATTACAATAAAGTAGATTGACATGTAATTAGCTTTTTTCATAGCAGTGTCTAAATATTGACTTGCAAGATCATATTTACCTGAACTCACTGAGGACAAAGCAAGTAAACAGTAACTAAAATAATAATCAGGGCGTAAGTTGTATAGTCTTTCAGCACCTTTACTATTTAAATTGATGTACATTCTAGCTGACTGAGGAGTAGGATTTACTGCATATTCTGCCTCTAGCACTGCAGAAGCTTTTCTGATTTTTCCAAGTTTAATATATAATTCTGCTTTTAAATAATTGATGGGCCGAAAGGTTGCATAATAACTTTGTGCTCTGAATAAAGACTTTATAGCTCCTTTAAAATCCCCTTTACTTTCATATTGTTTTGCCAAAGCACAATAAAAAACTGCAAACATTTCTTTATGGTCAAAGGGAAGAAAAATATTGAACTTAACCGCTTCCTTTAACCTCAAAATTGCATTAATCCAATCTTCTTTCAATATGCAATGCTCTATTTGAAAGGGAATAGATAGCATTTTATCATTAATTAAACTAGAGCAATATTCTATAAATTTTTGAAAGACTACTTTTTCTTGTTTGAGGTGGACAATCAGCTTATTGGCTAAAAGTAGAGCTAAGTTACGATTTTTATTTGCAATATTTGTTAAACCGTTACTGAAAAAGCTGTAATTTCCCGTCTTACCTGAGTTAAAGAGCTTTATTAAAGATAACCTATTGCTCTTCTCATTTAGACTTTTAACTACCTTTTGGGCGTTCTCTATATTGTCTAAATCTATGCTAAAGAAAGCTTCAAAGAGAAGCAATTCTTCCCTATCCCTTCTTCTATCTCTTATGTTGGCAAATGTTGATGAAATGGAAGAAAAAAAGCGTACAAGTGTAATTAATAAAAATAATAAAACTACACAAGTAAAAACAATGAAATATAGATCAATACTTATAGTGTAATTGTCTAATTCTAATTTTATTACTTCACCACTTACCTTGACCCATATGCCAAATAAAAACGAAAAAGCGAAAATTATAAAATAAATCATGAGATATATTGTAATAAGTGATGATATATTGTTGAAATATTCTTAGAAGCTACAATAAAACCATTCAATTTATTCAGCCATGGCTTGAATTCTGAATGCGTTAAATTGCTTACTGTAACAGTTATATTTTGCCAATCATTATCATTTATTGACTCCTCAATTTCTGCGAATTTTGCCCTTAATGGGTCATTTTTATTTTGTATTCTAATCCAGTTTGAAATGATTTTTTTAGACAATGTACTTTTATTGTAGTTAATAACAGCAATGGTCTTCTCAAAAGATAACTTCAACTCACGTAAAGTATCTACCTCTTTCAAACTTTCCAATTCATTTACTGCATTTTCTATCTCTGGATCATCAAGCTCTGATATCAAAGGCTTTATTGAATTTATATGGTTATCAAATTTTGCTTCTCGCAATAACGAATTCTTCATTTTAACCACAAGTAATAGCAATTTTGCAAGGTTCTTACATCTTGAGTTATTATCACCTTGCTCACATTGAGTATGCTGACTTCTCTTGAGGTCAAATATCTTTTTTTCTATTCTAGATTGATTAACTTCAAGCAACATTCTAAATTCATCCATGTTTTCCGTTAAAGCTTTCACATTTTTTTCACTCTCTTGCTGATTTATTTTTAAAAAGTTTATGTTATTTATTGTGATGTAACCGGTAAATAACAATACAATTAAGAACCAACCTATGTACTTTTGCTGAGTATCATTCATAACGTAGTATCTCCGCAGGATCTTGTGCAGCTGCCCGCAACGCAGGAGCAATTGTCGCTAAAAATGATAAGAATAACGCAAGTGCAGAAATATTTACTACGTCTTGGGGTACTAATATCACCGGTAAACTTGAAAAAAAGTATATCATAGGATCAAACAGCTTGACGTTAGTAATGTTTTCTAAAAACACTCTAATACTTTCGATATTGAGAGAAAAAACGACACCTATAATACAGCCAAGACAAGTTCCCGTAAAACCGATTAATAGACCACAAGCGCAAAATATGCGCATAATGCTTCCACTTGTTGCACCAAATGTACGCATAATTGCAATCGCGGATTTCTTTTCTTGCACTATCATCATTAAATTTGAGATAATATTAAATGCTGCTACAACTATAATCAAAGTAAGAATTAAAAACATCACATTTCTTTCAGTTTTTAAAGCACTAAAATAATGGCTTTGCTGTGATTGCCAACTTTCAGCTTTCATTCCTATTTCTTTTTCTATAGCATCTGCGAGCTTACCAGCTCTAGTAACGTCGTCTACAAGTACTTCTATATTTTTTATGCTATTTTCATAATTAAAAAAGGCTTGTGCTGATTTTAGAGGCATATATATCAAGGTATTATCATACTCAAACATACCCATATCAAATATTGCTATAACTTTATATTTTCTCATTCGCGGCATTTCACCAAGTAATGCATCAAATTCTTCAGATGATATAAACGTAATTTCGTCGCCATAGTCAACGTTCAAAACTTCTGCCAATCGTGCTCCTATTATTATCCCTCCATCAAATTTTTTTACATCACCTATAATTACATTATTTGTAACGGCAGTACTATCAAGCAAGTCTTTAGTTGACACACCTCGCACTACGCTACCTGCAATTTTACCATTTGCTACAATAATAACTTGATCATTGGTCATAGGAGTAGCTTTTAATATACCAGGAATTCTCTCAATAGACTTTGAAACTGCATAGTAATCTGAATTTATGTTCCTATCAAAATAAACGTTAATATGGCCATCAATGCCAAGTATTGAGTCAAGTAACTTTGCTCTGAATCCGTTCATCACAGACATCACCACTATTAGTGTTGCAACTCCAAGGGCAATGCCGATAATAGAGAACAAAGTCATTATAGAGCAAAATCTGGCATTTTTCGCTCGCAAATAGCAAGCAGCCATAGTAATTTCAAAGGCAATGGACATTACAAAATATTTTGAGGTTAAACATTATATTTTTGAAACTTCATATAATTGTAGACTTTTCTTTATTTGAAAAGTAGAGATTTTTGCTTCCTTAAATTTAGCAGGCTTATAGAATATATTCAATACCTTAACACACAGCTATACGAACATTTGTTTTTGTTAAACACAGCAAATGGTGTCATGCAAGTAGCTGACACTGGCATCCAGGAAGTTTTTGCTTGCAAATAAGTAAACTGATTTGGTGAGCGTAGAAAGCAGCTGATCTTATGCTGAATAAACGTTTTTGATGAGGTTGCATGAAAGCTGGATCCCAGTGTCGAAGCACTGGGATGACACCCTTCCCTGGTAGAGATTTGCCCTCAAATCACAATGTTCATACAGTTATGACCTTAACATTAGAATTTCAAAATCTTCCATATACATCATCCAATCTCACTATATCATTATCAGATAAATGCTTTCCTATTTGAAATTCAACTATCTCAAGTGGAGAGCTTGTGCTTCTATTTTCAATCCTATGGGAAACTTCCCTTGGGATTTCTATCATATGGTCTTTTACTATAGCATATTCTTTGTCGCCTAAACTAACATACCCAACTCCCGATAGTACTATATGGTATTCATCTCTATAGTGATGGAATTGCTTAGAAGTGCAGCTTAATGGATTTATAAAAAGACATTTTATAAGAAAATTTTCGCTCATTAAAATTATACTATAAAATCCCCATGGCTTGATTTCTCTTCTTATCGCTTTTGCTTTCTTAACCTTATTAATAAACGATATTAGGCTTTTGTTTGGTTGCTTACAAGCTCCACCCAATAAATTTTTATTACTTTTTGTCGTTGAAACTGGTTCTTTTTCTCTAATCACATGCTGAAATGACACCGGTTCTTTACTAAACTTCTCACTCAATTCTAAAACTGAACTCCAAGTTCCAATATCCAACCAATCGAAATTAGCTTCTATCATTGCAACGTTTTTTGCTTTCTCCATCACCAAGTAATCAATGGATATGCCTTCAATTACTGCAAAATCTCGTTGTTTTAAATACAGAAATCTCTCTTGCGGTGTAAAATGTTTAAAACATAAATTGTAAAGATTCAGGGCAGATTTTTTGATCTCATCTATGTAGCGCTTTGCTTTAAATACAAATATTCCAGAATTCCAATAATGATCGTTACTTAACTTACGCTCGGGTTTTTCTGTAAAATCTTTCACTATATGATATTTTTCCTTATGATCATAAACTGCATTTATATAGCCGTATTCAGAATTGAATTCATTAAGCTTAACCCCAAAAGTAACTATAGAGTCAGCCTCAGAGGCTAACTTAGACGCTTTTTGAGTAGAAGCATAAAAACTATTCAAATCACCTATGAAATGATCTGAAGGCAGAATTAACATTGTCTCGTTTTCATTGCAGAGAAGCGCAGCAATTAATATTGCTGCTGCTGTTCCAATTTTCACTGGTTCGAAAATCACTTTATATTCTTGCAGTGCATGCAATTCCTCCATTACTAATGACTCGTACTGTATATTTGTAGCAATTATGGGCGGCATATAATCGCTTTTTAGCCTCAACAAAGTGTTGTGAAACATAGTGTTCTGACTAAATATTTTCTGAAATTGCTTTGGCTTAGATAAAGGCCAAAGTCTGCTACCACTACCACCACACAATATTACAGGGCGCATTTAGTTAAGATATTAATTAAATAATTAATATCTTATACTGAGGGCAAAATACATGCAAGTTTTTGTTGTGGAATAGTTAATAAAGAAAGTAAATGTTGATTTAAAGTAATTGCTAATGAGAGTGATCATGTGTAGCGCCTTGCCCTTGCTGTGAATTTCTTCTATTTTGCTCTCTCTCAATGTGAGTATTGCTGTTCTTCTGATTTCCAAACCCAGCTATTTTTTCATTAATTTTGTTTTGCAACTTTTCCTTTAAGCTTTCTCCAACACCTGGTTTTCTAGATTCATCTATACTTTCACTACTTTTGTTTAGCCCCTCTTCCAATTCTTTCTCAATGCCTGACCTTCTAGCGTTAAGCTCATTCCATGTGCCAACTATACTAAGTGGCTTATGATCCTTTTGCCCTGGCTTTAGCCTTTCTCCACCTTTAATAACACTAAAGTCACTTTTTGCTTCTTCCCAACATCCTTTCAATTGGTGTTTCCACATAGTGAAGTAAGCATCACCATACTTCTTCTTATCTGCTACAAATAATAAAATTGGA